>QJPP01003569.1:0-53238 GCA_003996215.1 Jaltomata sinuosa
AGACGAAGAGAATAGATAACAGGGATATATATATATACATATATGGAAACTAAACCAAACCTCAAGACCTGGTATCTAGTATAGAGCCAAACTACATACATGGAGTGCAAATAATCAAAAACTATATATACAGATGTCTCTGAATGGTAATAGAGTACATGAAGCAAAAGATAAACTAAAGCTAAGCTCCGATCGCCAAGAGCTCACCCTCAGTCTGAAGTAGTCCCAACAGATCTCCAAGCACAAATCACAGCGATCTAACGGCGATGGCCCATGCTAGGATCTGCACCCAAAGATGCAGGGGGTAGGGGTGAGCACCAAATGCGAAGCATAAGGTACCCAGTAGGTATCATAGGCCGACTGGGCACATATAAGATAAAAGCGTAGTAACAGACAGAGTAGAAGTAAATAGTCATAGAAATCAACGAAAGGTACACAGGAACTAGCCCAGAGGGAAATCAACAGAACCACATGTGAGGCTAGTAAGCAGAATACACACACCATAGGCACAGGTGAAAGTAAGAAACAACGCACCTGGGGTCCTTGCAACAACAGTGTATACAAAATAAGTTTACGAAATAGACGGTATACCGGTAACCTCAAGTGTAAGAAGAGGGAAAGAGTAATGATAGGCATGCTCAAAGACATGAATCAAACTCAACTAATCATATCAATATCAAATCCAGAAACTAACAGTCTAGCAGTAACCAATTTCATACTTAACCGTAACAGGTAACAATTCTGTAAGTAAATAGCAAAAGTCTACCTACAGTCCCCTGGCCGCCCATACAACCGAGGAACACAAACAAGTGAAAACAAACCCTCCGTCATCCTATACTACCGGAGCGTACAATCAACAAACAACAAATAAGGGTGGAGCCTCAAACAATGATTGATATGATTCAATGATTGATATGATGCATGAAGATCTCAAGTGAAATGGTATCTCTGTATGTACCTCCTCCGGCGCCAATCTGGCCCAGCAGGTAGGTTCTATGAAAGGACACTGCCCGTATACCTCAACTCCACCATATACCCCTCCACCGGCACAAGCAGCCCATAGCCCCTGGCCCGGATGGCAAGGTCTATGGAGGTCCTAGACCCCATACTAAAACTCAGTATCAAGCATGTTACCCGAAAGCAAGTCCGGTATCAAGATAGAGACCTAGTCCCAGTCTCGAATATGCATGCCCAGACCCTGTCCAGGACTAAAGTAGTAGGAAAATATCTCAAAAACCCCTCCAAGGGTGCCCGGGCGTAACCGGGTCTAAACAGTAAAAAGTCATCTCAGGTGCTCGGTCCGACCGAGGCTAAAAATCATCTCAAGTAACAAGAAAACTCAACTAGCACCCTGGCCCTGCCGAGTCTAGCGTTAATCGTAAAACTGGTGATTTAAATCATAATTTTACTTTCTTTTACCCAAGAATATTCACAAGTTTAAATCAAGCCATTTCCAAATTATTTCCATCAAACGGGCCCCCCGGGCCATGCAAAGTTTAGAAAATAGTGTCCGTAGGCCCGAAGCCCGAACCGTAGTAAAACATGTATAAAACCATTTTATATGCATGAAAATGGTATGATCAAACACAATAGCTGCCCAGCAGCTTACAATCAACCTATCGACCCTGCACAGGCCCACAACTACTCAGCAAGCATAACCAGCCTAGAAGGATAATTCTATGCCCGGGACTCGCGGACATTCCTAAAATCCCACCTCCTATGTTCCAGAGTCAACAAGGCCTCACAGGACCACAAGGGTAAATAAAATATATCGGCAAATACTACGAGCAACGGAGGAACAAAAGTAGGCGGACATGAATAAAGCGGTCGAGGTCTGTGGTACCAACCTAATAAACCAACCCAAGGATGCCCATTAATACAATTTTATTCTATATATGCGGAGTCTAGGGAAAATAAACCGTAACCTACCTGTCGTCCGATGACAAGCTTGAACCTCTTCGAAAAACTCTGAAACAAAATCAAACTTGACTTTGGGCTTGAATAACTTGACGTAGATAATCGATTTTATTTCGGTGACCAAATAAATAGTCAATAACAACTAATGTTGTTCATGATACATCTCTAAATCAATCCATCATCGAACGACCCATGCAACGTCCAAATCAAAGAACAACAAACAGTGTTTTTTTTAGAAAGAACAACTAATACTCTTCTAATATAAGTAAGACATAAGGATGATTTTTCAAATGAATGGAACAAGAATAATAATGGTGGATATGTAGTATTAATGGTCACAAGATTCCACTAAATTAAGTTATATTTAGCAACTGTTAAGTGGGACAAGTGGCAACATGCTAAGTTGTTAGCAATATGTTGTCCACCTCTTTTACCTCCACGTGGGGTAGAGGTGGCAATCTCTTAAAATTTTTACCCCGTTACGTACATACTCGGGTATTATATAGGTTCGTGATAAAATAAATATAACTTTTTAAATATGCCATATTTAATAGAAAATTATTTCAAATAAAACCTACTATATTATAATAATAATTTTCAACATAACTAAATTTACTATCTCCGTTAAAATATTACAATGTATAAAAACCTTATAAAATAAATACATATACAATTATATTTTTCATAAACCTTTAAAATATTTTGAAAAGGTAATAATAATATAACTTTTACCAAATTTAACTTTTAAATAAAATATTTTCAAATGCACGCGATATTAATAAAATTCTTAAATTTAAGTTCGCAACTCACCATCGCATGATTTTGATACTCAAGAACTCTCTCGGAATCCTCCCTTATGTTTTCTCACTGTTTCGGAACTGAAATGACGTTTTAAAACGTGAAGTTGAGGCTTAAATCGAGTTCGTCCCGACCCGGTTTGCAACCCAGTTCGCAACCCGTTTTCTGCCAGACAGTCCGCGGTAAAACAATCATAACATTTTACTCAGAGATCAGTTGGATGTGAGGTTTTGTGCGTTGGAAACTACACTCGTAGACCTTCGATTTGGTATCTCAGGGGACTTCTAAATCTTTATATAATGGGAGAAAATCCCTGAGACATTTTACCCAAGGTTCAGAAAATTTATCAAAGAAACTTACGATCAAACAAATGGACCCGGCGCCGAAATACCGGTCCCGACAAGCCTTAAATGACTTGGGGCCACTACAAACAAGCTCTAACGGTTCAAGAAAAACGTATAGGTGGAAATAATCGGAAGGATCATTACAGGGCGCTGGTGTAAAGGCGCAGCGGTGGTGGCCATGGGCGCTGGCGCGCAGGAGGCTAGGCGCTGGCATGGGCTCAGGGGCAGCCATGGGGGCGCAGGCGTGGCCCAGGCGGCACCCTGGCCACACCAGCAACTAGCAATGCCAAAATTTCTACGGGGCATTCCGAAAACAATCGAAACCCGATACTCAAAAACAAATAATGCTATTAGAGTGGAAATAACGTTCCGGACTCAACAGAATTGACGAAAAGCCCATCAGAGGTCGATTTAATTAAAAGTGGGACCCGCGCCCAAAATGAACCTTTAGGCCAACTATTCCAAAACAGAACATAAGGGCCAAAATTAAGTCCGGAAGCCTCGAGACTCGAACCAATGGTCCCTCTAGCCTAAACTCAATTTTCCGGAGCTAATAACGCAGACAAAACTTCCATCCGAGGCTGTCTTCCCTAAATGTTTACCAAAGTCAACCAAATAAGCCCAACTAGCATGAAAACACAAAACGAGAGAAACTTCCAACCTAAAAATCTCCAGGATCCCATCAAAAGGTCCAACTAGACCAAAGTCCACATTCCGGAGCCAATGAAACTGTCGGAATTTGATTCTGAGTGCGTTTACCAAGAAAGTTGACCAAAGTCAAGGATATCACAAGTTGGAATTCTAAAATAGGGAAATGGTCATAACAATCAAGAGAACGGCCCGGGCACCAAACTGTCAGTCTCGGTAAGTCATAAATGACCTATAGCCACTGCGAGGAAACTTGAAATCCAGAAAATGCAAGGGAACGGAGAAATGACCTGGAGGGTCGTTACAACATCCACTACTAAAAGAACTTTTGTCCTCGAAAGTTAAGAAATATGAATTTCATCAAAGGCTCGGAAATGAAAAGATACCAGGTCTGTAAGTCAAGCTAGGGCTCCCGAGGAACCTCCTCGATCAGACAATGATCAACGGAAAGATAACCAAAGAACGCTTACTAAAACCTTTACTCAAAACCAGCCAAACGAGGAAAAACCCCAAACTCTAACTCAAAAGCTAACTAGTCAAATAACTTAAAGAGAACCCCAAAAGAAAACTTTTGAAAAGCACCAACACAACACAAGAACCACGAAGACTAAGACAATCATCACACAGAACCAAAAAACCGTGCTAACACAAAGCCCAAAACCCACTTCCTCCAATATTCTAACCAAGGAGTCCTGGGTCTGAAGACCCTTCCGTCTATCCCAAAACATCAGCATTCAAACCATAAAGTCAAACACAAGTCAAACACTCGAGTTAAACACAAAAAACCCATCGGAAGGCTAGGACTCCTACCATACTCTACCTCCTCGAAGCAGTCTAAAAACTTGATCTCAACAAAAACCAAACACTAGTCCTACTAATCTTAGAAACATATATACCTGCCCGAGACATACCCACTATGACCGTATTAGCCTACCCTGACTGACAGTCGGTCCGCAGATGGACAACTGCTGTAAGATCACCCGAATAACCCAAAATAACGAGAAATAACCAACTGAAAAGAAAACACTGGTATTTGAAAAAGAAAGTAATCAGGAAACCCATGTTGAAGGACAACCTTATGAATGCAGATTCTGAACAAAACCCTCTGAACCACATAATGTTTGATTCGGCAAAAGGGACTAGGCTAAGTCTGCCTATCCGAGTAGAACCCAAGGACACCAGAACCAAGCAAGAAATGTAGCAAGCATGCAATGAAGCCTAAAGTCAATCTCCAACCCATAGGGAACCATAACACTCTGGCCTAACCGCTAGAAGGGAAAGATCTCCTAAATCAATCTAGTCAAAAAGTGTTGCAAATAGAGGAAGTCTTCCACAACCCTCTTGAAATAGTCTGCTAACCCGCGAAGTCTGAAACCAAAACCCAAATTCTAACTGATCTCCTCCTTATTCCTCGAGTAGGCTCAGATTCCACCTAAGAATACTGTAGTAACTGGAACTCAAATAAGATCTGAATATGATACTCAGTAATCTGCGACCGCTAGTAGGGCATGGGTCAAACCAAAGGACATAGCTAGGAACTTATAGAGGAATGAGGCCTAAGGTAGTCCTTGGAATTCCCACCACCCTGACCCTTGACAGAAGGTAACCCAATATCAAACTCTATCTTTAGAAAACACTTTCGCAACCTGAACCTTCAGCAACCGCAGAAACTGACCCAAAGGAAGAACGTCAAAACCAACACCATAAACAAAAGGGAGACACCCAACAACCCAAGACGGCTAGGTTCTAAGATAGAAATAGCCACGCCTAAAATCATAGCACAAGACCACCAACTATAATGACCAGGCCTACCTTGCTTTGCTCCCCAAGATAGCTACTACCCAAAACCCACATACTCAATCCACTACTAAAATAATCCTTCTACGGTGTAGCTATATGCAAAAACATCACCATCCTATATAGTAGGTCCAGGGGAGAAGAAATGTAAGCAAATATATATATAAGGACATGCAGATCCCTCAACGAACAATACCAAAAGCTCACTGATGATAACAAAATCATACCTGTGATAGAAGCATCCGTGTGGCTCCGTCTACCATGACTACTCGACCGATATGGTTGGGAACCATCACTAGCAACCTGGGAACCATCCCTACTAACCTGTGCATCGCCTCTGGCCGGTGAAACTAGAACTCAAAGGGGGTGAAACTCTCTAAACCTCGGACAAGTCCTAGCAAAGTGTCCCCGCTCACCACAAACATAACAATCCTTACCTGAAGTGCCCCAATAAGAGAATCTGGCTGACCTTGATTGGCCACCACGACCCAAATACCCAAAATGCAACCCTTGAGAAGTACGACTTGAACCCTGACTACTCTGCCTACTGCCTCGAATAACCGCTCTCTGAAATCTATAATGTTGTATGAACTGGCCGGTGAATTTGAGAATATCGTGGGTAACCCCCATGAGAGAAACCTCTGCCTCGAAATCTAAAATCACTGAATCTAACCTGATGGCAAGGCCTTTTACCACTGCCTCCACTGGCCTCATGACATATACCCTCAATAACCCGTGCATGATCAACAACTGCAAGAAATGTAGCCCTTGATGCCACTAGCTGCTCTGTAGCCAAACAAAGTGGTAGATCTAACCCTCTGACAAACTGGTGAACCCACTCGTGCTCTATAGGAAGAATCATAGTAGCATGCCTAGACAACTCATAGAACCGCACCTCATACTCAGAAACCGACAAAAATCCCTGCTCTAACCTGGTGAACTGATCCCTCAACCCCTCCCTCAAGCTGCGAGGTACAAATTTCTCCAAGAAATCCTTAGAGAACTGAGCCCAAGTCATCGAAGGTGACCCGGCTGGTCTGCAAGCAGTATACGATTGCCACCACTATTTTTCCAAACCATCCATCTGAAATGCAGTGTAATAAGCTCCATGAGACTCAACTAACCCAAGGTTATGCAACCTCTCTTAGAAACTAATTAAGAACTCATAAGCATCCTCCCCAAGGGCACCAAAAAACCTCGAAGGACCCAATCTGATGAACCTACCCAGCATCTTCTACTCCTCAATCGACATAACCGGCCTAGCTAGAATAGGCTGAGCAACTAATGGAATAGGCAACAAATCTAAATGTTTTATCGCAGTGGCTGGTTATGCTCCTAGTCCCTGACTAGTAGGTACCACTGTCTGGGCCGAAGTCTGCACTTCATGTCTGATCTATGAACAACTAAGTGTACTAGGCAGAGTCCTGACCCTCAACCTACTCTCCAACAAGCTAAGAATCCTTGCTAGAATACCCTGAAGGGCCGGTGAAGCTACAAATCTTGCTGGAGACTGGGCAAACCCCATGCCCTCCGACTGAAACTGAACACTCTTAACCCCCAACTCTGGTAATCGCGCTCTAGAAGCAGGCGATTGAGACTCGCCCAACCCCTCTATCGACCTCATCATAACCATCTGAAAAGTAAAGGAACAATTGATGTTTATACTTTGATGGAGCAAAGAACGCACGAGAAGGATTCAAAAAAATGGAACTTTCTTAAGGATTCCCAATAGCCTCCCGAAGATAGTATACAGACATCATCATACCAATCCGCAGGACTCTACTAGACACCTGCCCTTGTACCAACGACACCGGTGAACCTAGAGCTCTGATACCACTCTGTAACGACCCAAAAACTTAAGTCGTGATGGCACCTACAAAAATCCACCAGTATGTAATCCAACCCTTAGCTCGAAACTACAAGTAATGGGCTAACTCAGGGAAGAACCTAAAAATGGAAGAAACAACAATAACAGCAGAAGATACAATAAACCAATATAAGTAAAAAGGGAGGGAAGAGAGTAAAATACATAAGAATTCCACAAGACCTGGTGTCAGTCGGTACAAGTGCTACTAAAACTTAGATGTTCTAGATGGATACAACAAAATAAAGACAATCTCTGAAGGTAGAGTAGGAGACTAGCCCAAAAGTAGAGGGATATAGATCAACTCCGATCACCAAGATCTCAACCAATGTCTCCAGTCAGTAACTCTGCACGAGTACTGCAATCAACGATGATAACCCATACTAGGATCTGCATTAGCAAAAAGATACAGAAGTGTAGTATGAGTACCAAAACACGCGGTACCCAGTAGGCATCATCGACTGACTGAGCTTAAACAAGATATAAATATAACAAAAAGCAAATATAACCCAAGGGTAAAAAAGATGAGTCAGAAGGAAATATAATGGTCAAACCTAAATAAAAAGGGGAAAATACCGCCACAATATGAAAAGCATAAACAATAAACCAGCAACAACCAATTCAGACTTCCTAAGTCTGAAAAATACACCCGATAAAGACAGCCAACTACACACACATTCTGATAGCAAAGATACGCAAGGAATACCATGAAAATGCGATATGGAATGGATAAAATGAAATGAAATGAAATATGGCCAATGCAATAATGAATGAGAACCCTGGGTCACCTCACGGGCTGCCGGAGCTTACCAATCAATACCGCACCATAATTCTTGGAATGTCCCTTCAGGCCGCTAGAGCTTATCAATATAATAATTATTGCCACAATATCCATGTATAATCAAGAAAACATAGAGTATTCTACTGGGCCGCCAGAGCTTACCAATATAACAATTTCTGCAAGTAAGATCCCATATATATATATATATACAAAGAGGGCTGATAGAGCTTATCAATATAGTCCCATAACCAATGTAAAGCAAGGGTCAAATCATCTCTCGAACTAAGTGCACAAAATAGAAGTATTGTCCCATTCCGAGGTCAGTAAAACAATATGAACAATTTCTCCCTAGTAGCGCAAGTTTATAGCAAAAGAAATTGTTTTCCCTTTTTATTAAAAAAAATAGTGGTAAAAATGGGACGCTCTCCCTGGAGCTCCATTTATTTAAAAAGGGGAGTATTTTGAGTTTCAAACATTAGAAATCGACTTAACTCAGTATAATCTTTCCTTATTTTGAAAACCATTTGTTAAAAGAAGAGTTTCTTATTAAACCACCGTGCCAATTGATTCCCGTAATTTCATATCATTCAATTTTCGTCCGACCATACCATAACCCAATCATATGTGAAAAAGAGATGAACACGAATCAATTCAAATGTATGTATTTATGTATGCATAATATGCACACAGCTAAACCGAGATAGGGCATTAGACCCTTCAAAACAATATCATACTAACCTGGAGTCTCCAGCCTATCCAACACCATGGCCTCAGGTCTATAAATCCGCATACCAAAGCCAACCATAAGAATATAACATGATAAGAACAACCAGAAAATCAAGTAAGAAACTACCTTACCATGAACTATACCCATTGGATGCTAAGGCTGACTATCCTAATACAAATACTAAAAGGGAACACTACACTATCTACCAACCCCCAAAGGACCCACCTAAGGAAGTCAGCTAACCAGAACTAAGCATAAAGCGTACGACAAATAGAAACTTAAGAAAAGCATAAATATACTGACCTGGATCCTGCCAGTCCAATCTCTGTGGCCTCGTACCCACAATTACATGATAAATAGAACACCAAACCAACAAGAATAATAATAATGATAATAATAATAATAATAATAATAATAATAATAATAATAATAATAACAAAGCAATAATAACATCTACCCTATCCCGAACCTTTATCTAATTCTAGGCTAAGGCTCCCTAATCTAATAATCCCAACCAAAAGCATTCTAAACTAAACTAAGATATCTAACCCTAATCCCAAGGATATTACACCGCCTACGCCAAGTCTTACGGAAAGCTATAGCCTATACTAAGAATTTCTAGCCAAAATCTGACTCTAGAGCACCTAAATCACCTAAAAGGATCAATAAGCCTAATCGTAACCATATCCAAACCACAAAATCTGACCAACCATTAGCAAGTTATTATATTCATAACTTATTTAAGCAAAGTCTAAAAATAGTAAACCATAACCTACCGAGAAATCCAAGCACGTGCGCATAATCCAATCCACAAGATCGGAGCCAATAACCCCCGAGAAGTATCCGCAAGCATACGCACTATCATAACAATGTCCTACACGTCAATACGAAGCTAACGGTACCTATATTGCTAATAATTTAGTCGGGTCGAAATCTGGGTCACAAGTAGGCCCATGGGCCCCACAACCTGAAATCGGAAACAAAAATCACCATGAGGTTCTCAACCTCACCAAGAGTACATGCTCAAAATTTAAGCGTAAATGGACCAATAATGGGGGCTAAAACAACTCCACAATCAAGAAATTAAAGAAGAGAAATTCATGCAAATCAACAAAAATTAACACGAGAATTTACCTATTCAAGAGTCCAAGAATGCACCTGAATCAGCAATTAATATTCCTCCAAGTTATGGGAGAGAGCTGGTGAAGAAATGAAGGAATTTGGAGTGAAAATGGAGGAGAAATCAAGTTTTGAAGATGAGGTGAAAAGCTGGAATTTTAGGCTGCCAACAACCTCTTAAGGTGGCCAGCTGAGGTGCAGGGGTGGCCCATAGGCGCTGGTGCGCAGGTGCAGGGGCGCTGGTGCATAGGAGGCCAGGCGTTGGCAGGGGCGCAGGGGCAGCCCAGGTGGCGCCCTGGCGCCACACCAGCAACCAACAATGCTAAAATATCTATGGGGCATTCCGGACACAATCGGAACCCGATACTCAAAAACAAATAATGCTATTAGAGTGGAAACGATGTTCTGGACTCAACGGAATCGACAAAAATCCCATCATATGTAGATTCAATGAAAAGTGGTCCCCGTGCCCAAAATGAACCTTTAGGCCAACTATTCCAAAATGGAACATAAGGGCCAAAATCAAGTACGGAAGCCTTGAGACTAGAACCTATGGTACCTCTAGCCTAAACTCGACGTTCTAGAGCTAACAACGTTGACGAAATTTCTATCCGAGGCCGTCTTCCCAAAATATTGACCAAAGTCAACCAAATAAGCCCAATTGGCCTGAAAACACAATACGAGAGAAACTTCTAAGCTAAAAAGCTCTCGAATCCCGACCGAAGGTCCAACCAGACCAAAGTCTATGCTCCGGGCCAATGGAACTGTCAAAATTTGATTCCGAGCGCGTTTACCAAGAAATTTGACCAAAGTCAAGGATTTCCCAAGTTGAAATTCTAAAATAGAGAAATGGTCATAACGACCAAACGAACGGCCCGAGAACCGAACCGTCAGTCCTGATAAGTCACAAATGACCTATTACCGCTGCAAAGAAACTCAAAACACAGAAAATGCAAGGGAACAGAGAAATGACCTAAAGGGTCATTACTGTGCCGAAGGAGGGGTATACGGTGTAGTTTAAGTATACAGGTGGTGTACTTCTATGGATTCTACCTGCTGGGATCATAGGCACCGGAGGAGGTACATACGGAGTTACTATTCCACTTGTTTTTACTATTGCATCATATCATTCATTTGCGTGATATTCCAACCTTATTTGCTATTTAGTGAGTGTATGCTCTGGTAGTATGAGATGTCGGAGGGTTTGTCTTCACTTGTATGTTTTCCTTTGGTGTATGGGCACCCGTTTGGACTGTAAGGATACTTATTATTATCTTATCGCATTTCTGGTTCTGATTATGGCTATGTTCGGGTTCTTATTCGGTGATTCACATTTAGGAGTTGTGTTGTATATACTTCTAGTTCACTTCATGGATATACTTGGATTATTGGCTGATTATTCCTACTTTGAGAGTCAATTATTGGCATGATTTAGTTGTTAGAATTGGGTTTTGAAGCATGAGTTTGTTTACTTGCTTTCCTTCCTTTCCTTTTTACATGAGGTTACCGGTATACCGCCTATTTCTTAAAACTCTCTCTTTATATATATTTTTATTGAAAGGACCCCAGCTATGTTCTTCTTTCCTTCACCTATGTTTTGTGATGTATATTTCTAGTAGCTAGCCGAGCATGATTTTCTTTTTCTTGTATTCCTTCTGTGCTAGCTTCCGTGTACTTATTCGTTGCTTCTGTGACCTCTTCTTTGCTATCTGCTATATTACTAATTTTATATCTTATATGCACTTAGTTGGCCAATGATGCCTACTGTGTACCCGTTTCTTCGGAATTGGTGCTCATACTACACTCTACATCTTTCTGGTATAGATCCTAGTGTGGGCCATCACCGCTAATTTATGAAGACTCGTGTGGGCTGACTTTTGGACTATCTGAGGCTATGGGTGAGCTCTTGACGACCGGGGCTAAGCTTTTAGATTATCTTTTGTATCTTGTACTCTTTTGTTAGTCAGAGACAAATGTTTTAAATTTTTTGGATCTTTTGTACTCTGTATATTTAGTACCAGCTTCTATACTATGATACCAGGTCGTGGGTTTGGTTTACCTTCCGCTTATATATATATCAAGATGCTTATTTCTTCACTTATTTCTTTTAATTTTGCTATTTATATCGTTCTTCTGCTTGCTTGTTAGATAGTAGCACATTACTAACCGTTCTGGGCTACGGGGATTGGTTCTCCTATAGGGGGATTGTAAGTGCCATCATGACCGAGAAATCGTGTTGTGATAGCTTGGTATCAGAGCCTAGGTTCACTGGTGTCATCAGTATAGGAGCCAATGTCTAGTAAAGTCCTGCAGATCAGGGCGGAGACGTCCATACTCAATCTTTGGGAGGCTACAGTGGCATCCTAGGAAACATGACCCTTTTCTTGCTTCTATATTGTGCATCTTATCCTTTATGGTTTCCTGAAATCTCACTTATTATAGTTTATCCTCACGCAGATAGTTCATACAAGATCATTGACATTATGCGGGGGCGAGCATTTGACTCCAGCATCTCCGAATCCAGCCAGGGATTGGGTAGGTCACAGAGGTAGAAGTAGCGGGCGTGCTCAAGTAGTGGCACCCTTTAGAGCTCTCAACCCCAAGTATGAGCCCAAGATTATCCCAGTGCAGCAGCACAGAGACCAGGGGACAACCCAAGTAGCACCAGTGCCAGCACCATCTTCCGTGCCAGCTGCAGCCCCAGCTCCATTGTCAGATATTCAGTGTTTACTTTTTCAGTTGTTGGTTATGATTGAGGGACAACCTTCAGATGTGTCACATACATCTGCTCAAGGGTTAACCCTGGGTGTTCAAGGATAAGGAGCGCAACTTGCTACTGTGGCTCCTCATGCTGCGGTTATTCCGGTGCCATCTGCTGCACAACCTCTTGCTCCTTGCCCAGCTATGACAGAGATGGAGTAGAAGGCATTGGGTAGATTTTTGAGATTGGCTCCACCTAAATTTGCTGGTACACCTTATCAAGATCCATATGATTTTATCTTTACTTGTGAGAAGATGCTACACTATTTGGGTTTGTTGGAGACTCACAGTGTTGGATACACTACTTATTAGCTGGAGGGCCCAGCTAAGTTATGGTGGAAGGCCCAGGTTGCTTGTAGACCATCTTCGTCTCCTCTATTACATTGGTCAGAGTTCTATGAGGACTTTATGGCCAAGTTCTTGCCACAGAGTGATAGAAAGCATCGTAGGGACCAGTTCACTAGACTTTTGCAGGAATCTATGACCGTATCTAAGTACTAGACTTGCTTCTACTATCTTTCTTTATTTGGGGCCATGATTATCCCTACCGAGCCCGACAGAGTCCATAGATTTGTTTGGGGGTTGAGATTAGAGTTCAGACATAAAGCTGAGGTGTTAGTTGCTAGAGGTCGATCCTTCCACGCTATAGTAGATCATTTTTGCACAATGGAGGGCTTGCACCATCATGATCGGGGAGCCAGAGATAAGAGGCCACATCACCAAGGTAGCTACAGTAGTTACTGTTATAGTGGTAGAGTTTCAGGCCAATAGAGCTGAGGGTATCCGCCATAGTAGCATCAGTGTCAGTCTAGTCGACCAGTTTTGGCATCACTTCAGGCTTCTGGTGATTCTTAGTTTGAGCAGGGTCAGAGTAGCCACTAGGGTTACAATGGTCAAACTTCGAGGGGTACATTTTCTTGGGCATCAGGTCGTGGTGGCCACACCGGTGCAGCTAGTTTATCTAGGAAGGGTAGGCCATTAGGGCCTTGTTGTGAGTGCAGAGTCATCAGGCATTATGCCAGAGATTGCCCCCAGCGGGGTACAATTCAGCCAGCCACTCAGCCAAGTCAGCCTATCCAAGCAGTGCAGCCACTGGATAGAGAAGGTGGGTGTTAGGGTACAGGTGGTGCCTCGCATGGAAAGACAAGTGGTAGGGATAACGGTCGTTCAGGTGGTGGTTGAAAATAATTTTATATGGTCCCTTGGAGATCAAAGGCAGAGTCCTCAGATGCTATGATCATAAGGATAATTTCTATATGCCGCCAGTCAGCTTTAGCTTTGTTTGATCCTAGATCTACGTGTTTTTATATATCATCCTACTTTATGCGTTGGTTCGGGTTGGATAATGAGCCATTATCTATGGATTTATCTATTTTGACCCTAGTAGGATATTCCTTAGTAGTAGATTGGATTGTAAGATCATGTATGATTTCTGTTGGTGATATTGAGACTTGGGGTGATTTGATGATTGTTGATATATTAGAATTTGATGTGATCCTGGGCATGGACTAGTTATCTCCTAACCGTATGGTTTTTGATCGCTATGCCAAGACTATTTCCTTAGTCGTGCCTGGCATATCCCTGGTTGTGTGGTAGGGTTCTGTTAGTCATGCATTACCTCAGATCATCTCTTGTCTTCGAGACAGGAACTTGATTTCTCGCGGGTGTTTGGCTTATCTACCATATGTCTGAGATGCTAGTGCTGACCCTTCTTCCCCTGAATCAGTTCCTGTGGTTAGAGATTTCTTAGATGTGTTTCTGACTGACCTACGAGGCCTCCACCTAAGAGATATATTGACTTTTCTATTGAGTTAAAGCAGGACAGTAGACCCATTTTTATTCTCCTTACTGTATGGCTCTAGCTGAGTTGAGAGAGCTTAAGAAACAACTCTTGGATTTGCTAGCTAACGGTTTTATTAGGCTGAGTATGTCGCGTTGGGGTGCTCCAGTTCTATTTGTGAAGAAGAAATACGGGTCGATGTGGATATGTATTGATTATAGGCAGCTCAACAAGGTGACTGTGAAGAATAGATATCTGATGTTGCGCATATATAACTTTTTTGATCAGCTTCAGGGTTCTGCTGTGTTTTCAAAGATAGATTTAAGGTCAGGCTACCACCAATTGAGGATTAGGGTGGAGGACATCCCTAAGATAGAATTCAGGATATGTTATGGCTATTATGAGTTCTTGGTGATGTCTTTTGGATTGATTAATGCCCCACAGCTTTCATGGACTTGATGCACAGGGTGCTCAGCCCATATTTGGACTCATTTGTGATAGTATTCATTGATGACATCCTGATATACTAGTGGAGTAGCGATGAGCATGAGCAACACTTGAGGATTATACTCTGGACTTTAAGAGATCATCGACCTTATGCCAAGTTCTCAAAGTGTGAGTTTTGGCTTGAGTTAATAGCATTCCTTGGACACGTGGTGTCTAAGGATGGGATTAGAGTTGACCCGGGAAAGATATCAGTAGTTTGTGACTGGCCGGGACCTACTACTCCTATTGAGGTTCGCAGCTTTGTTGGGTTAGCAGGGTACTACAGGAGGTTCATGGAGGGGTTTCTTCCATAACATCACCTTTGACTAGGCTGACTAGGAAGGATTTCCCATTCAAGTGGCCGGATTAGTGTGAGGATAGCTTTAAGAGGCTTAAGGCTTTATTGACTTCAGCTCCACTGTTGACTTTGCCAGTTGAGTGTCAGAATTTTTTGGTATATAATGATTCTTCAGGAGTTGGTCTTGGTTATGTATTGATGTATTATGGTCAAGTGATAGCTTATGCATCAAGATAATTGAAGGTTCATGAGTGAAACTACCCCACTTATGACTTGGAGTTGATGGCGGTAGTCTTCGCACTCAAGAGTTAGAGGCACTACTTATATGGAGTTCACTGTGAGATCTTCACCGATCACCAGTCTTCAGTACATCACGAGTCAGCGAGAGCTGAACTCTAGGCAGAGGAGATGGATTGAGTTACTGAAGGACTATGATTTCACCATTGTATATCATCCACGCAAGGCAAATGTGGTAGCGGATGACTTGAGTTGGAAGACGGTGAGTATAGGTAGCCTAGCTTCACTTTCAATTTCAGAGCAATCGTTGGCCTTGGACATCAAGTCCTTGGGTAACCATTTGGTTAGGCTTGACTTGTTGGATCCTAGCAGAGTTCTCGCCAGTATTAAGGTTCATTCTACCTTGGTCGATCAGATTCAGAGCCATCAATTTGAGGATCATCAATTGTGTGACCTTCGTGATCAAGTTGTTCTGGGTAAGGCTAGCTGGGTTACTCTAGATTCAAATGGTGTTCTGAGGTTTGGTGGTCGTGTTTGTGTTCCGAGAGTTGGGGATTTGATCCAGTCTATTTCCAAGAGGCACATTATTCTAGATATTCCATCCATCCTGGCGCAACCAATATGTATAGAGATTTGAGACAACTTTTCTAGTGGAGTGGTATAAAGCAGGATGTAGATGAGTTTGTGTCTCAGTGCTTAAACTGTTAGCAGGTGAAGTTCAAGCACATGAGACCTGGTGGATTAATGCATCGACTTCCCATGCCTGAGTGGAGGTAGGAAGGGATTACTATAGACTTCGTAATTTGGTTGCCGTGCATTTCTCAAGGGTTTGACTCCATTTAGGTTATAGTTGATCAATTGACTAAGTCAACGCACTTCTTGACGGGCCATTCTACTTACATTGCAAAGAGGTTAGCTCAGATATACCTTTGTGAGATTGTTTGATTGCATAGGGTCCCAACTTCTATTATCTCAGACCGCAACACTCAGTTCATATCTCAGTTTTGGAGGGCTATTCAGTGAGACTTGGGTAAAGAGGTTCAACTTAGTACCGCATTCCACCCTCAGGCCTCAGACAGATGGCCAGTCTGAGAGGACTATTTAGGTCTTGGTGGACATGCTTCGGGATGTGTTCTTGACTTTGGAGGTTCTTGGGATCAGTTTGTGCCTTTGGTAGAGTTTTCTTATAATAACAGTTATTATTCGAGCATTGGTATGGAACCATTTGAGGCATTATATGGTAAGCATTGCAGATCTCCAGTGGTTTGGTTTGATGGTTTGGAGTCTAGTCCACAGAGTGCAGACTTGCTTCGTGATTCCTTAGACAGAGTCTGAGTGATTCAGGATAGACTTCAGGAAGCCCAGAGTAGGCAGAAGAGCTATGCTGATCATAGACTTTGAGCCTTAGAGTTTAGTGTTGGTGAATTATTGTTTCTCCTTGCATCTCCCATGAAGGGCATGATGAGATTTGGTAAGCGGGCAAGCTTAGCCGCAGGTACCATAAGACTTTTAAGATCCTCCAGAGAGTTGGTAGTGTTTCCTATTTACTAGCTTTACCTCCGATGTTTTCAGCTTTGCACCTAGTATTTCATATATCCATGTTGCGACGATATGTTTTAGAGGAGTCTCATATGTTGCAGTGGGATTTGGTTCAGCTAGATGAGAGTTTGGCCTTTGTTGAGGAGCCAATTGCTATTCTAGACAGAGATGTAAGGATATTGAGATCTAGAGATATTCCAGTTGTTAAGTTTAGTGGAGGCACCGTCCAGTTGAGGAGGCTACCTGGGAGACCGAGAGAGATATGTGGGCTCAGTATCCACAGTTGTTTGAGCCCTCAGGAACTCCCTTGCGCTTTACTTTCAAGGACGAAAGTCCTTTTTAGTAGTGGATGATATACTGACCCTTTTGTTCATTCCCACATTTATGCTTTTGTTGAGGAGCTGATTGCTATTCTACAACTTGCCTGTAGTGGCCCCAAGTCATATATGGCTTATTGGGACTGGTGGTTTGGTGCCCTGGCCGTTCATTTGGTCATTATTGGCCGTTTTCCTATTTTATAGCTTAAACTTAGGATATCATTGATTTTGGTCAACATTCTTGGTAAACATGCTCGGAATTGAATTTTGACAGTTCTGTTAGCTCTGAAGTATGGATTTTGGTCTAGATGGTCCTTTGGTTGGGGTCTTGGAGCTTTTGGTTTGGTTTGAGTTGCTTTCCGTGTTTTCTAGCCAGTTAAACTTGGAAGTTTGTCTTTGGTCAACATTCGGAGAAGATGACCTCGTATGGAAATTCTGTCAGCCGTTGTTAGTTCTGGAATGTCAACTTTGGTCTAGAGTGACCTTTGGTTTGGGTCCCGAGGCTTTTGGATTCATTTTGAGGTGTTGAGGTTCATTTTGGCTTAAGGTTAGTTTTTGGGCATTAGACCCACTTTTCGTTAAACCTACTTTCGTTGGGTTTTTTATCAGCTCTGTTTAGTTTGGAATGCTATATCCGGTGCGATAGCATAGTTTATTTGCATGCGTGGAGTCCCGAATGAGCCCTATGGGCCCACCCGAAGACTTTTTCCCTTCAGATTTCTACTGGTTGCTATTGCACGTGCAGGACTATGGTCTTAATCGCGACCGTGAAGGAAGCCATCGCGATCGCGATTGTCTACCTCATTGGTCATTACAACCGCAAGGGTCCTTTCACACGATTGCGATGAAGGGCCTGTGGCCCAACCTCTTTTGCTCTGCGCGATCGCGATATCCTTCCTCCCGACCGCGATGAAGCTCCTCCCCTCTTGCTCTTTGCGACCGCATGGCTTGTCCTTGCAATCGCGATGTCTAGCCAGCGTGGTCCTCGCGACCGTGTAGGGTCCCTTCATGATTGTGAAAAAGGACCCCTGTGTAATATATAAACTCCATTCAACCGTCATCCTCCATGGTTAACATCTCTAAACTCACAAAAACTCCATATAGCTTCAATTCTTGGTGCTAGAGTGTGATTTTGTTTCCCTTGATTGTTTCTCCTTCATAATTGTAAGTTCTAATCCATTTAATTCCGTAATTCTCCTCTTCGATTCCTTATGGTGTTCTTATAGATTATAGGTTATTTCTGCAAGTATTCTTAGTATTCACTCACGGGAGTGTGGTGATCATTCTATGCTTTTCCATTTCTAGCTTCAAGTTGCGAGGCCCACAGGCCTGCTTGTGACCCAGATTTTGACCTGGCGATAATTATAGCAATATGGGTATCCTTAGCTTCATTTTAATGCATAGATTATGTTTATGATAGTGTGACTACTGTTCATAGCTTCTCGGAGCGGTTTGGGCTTGGACATCGTCATTCTAGCAGCTTGTCATCGAATGACAGGTAGGTTATGATTTAACTCCTCTAGACTTTGCGTATATAGGCTATAACTGTACTAATTAGCATCCTTGGGTTGGGTTTATTAGCTTGGTACCCCAGACCTTATCCGCTTCATTATATTTGTCTTATTTTTGCTCCTATGGTTGTAGTATTTGCTATAGTTGGTAATCACCCTTGTAGTCCTGTGGGGCCTTTTATTCGACTTTGGACACTAGATGGTGGGTTATTTAGGAATGTCCGTGAGTCTCGAACATCAATATTTGATTGTAAAGTTGGTTATCTGTGCAGTAGAGTGATTGGAGCTTGTGTAGGGCCGATAGGTTTATTGTGAGACATTGGTCTATTGATTGTATTTGAGCAAGCCATTATCATACATATAAAGAGATTTTCTATATGTTTTACTATGGTTTTGGCTTCGGCCTTACTACGAATGGATTTATAAACCTTACATGGCCCCGAGGGCCTGTTTTTGTTAAAAATGGTTATAAAAGGTTTGGAGCTGACTTTCGTGGATCTTCTTGGGGTAAAAGAGTTAAAAGGATGATTTAGCACTGTTTTTCATACTATTACTAGTATCAGCAGAGCGGGAGGGCTAGACATATTTTTGTGTTGGTTGGAAATTACTTGACTCAGTCGAACCGAGCATCATACTTGTTTTACTATTGTTTAGACACAGTTATGTCCAGGCACCCTTGTTGGGGGGTTTTTTAGACTTGATTCACTGTTTTAGACCCGGATATAGTCCGGGCATGCATTTTCGAGATTTTGTTACTGGCTTAGATCCGGATACACTCTGGATGACTATTTTGAGATTATGAGATTTAGTATGTGGTCGAGGACCTCCATGGACCTTGCCGATCCGGAATAGGGGCTATGAGCCGAGTGTGCCGGAAGAGGGGTAGATGATGTATTTGAGGTATACGGGTCATGTCCTTCCATGGATCCAACCTGTTGGTCCCATAGGCACTGGAGGAGGTACATATAGAGTTACTGTTCCACCTGGTTTTCATTATTGCATCATATTATTCATTTGTGTGAGATTCCACCCTTGTTTACTGTTTGCTGAGTGTACGCTCCAGTAGTATGGGATGCCAGAGGGTTTGTTTTCACTTGTATATGTTCCTCGGGTGCATAGGCGCCCGTTGGGACTGTAGGTAGACTTATTATTATCCTATCGCATTTCTGGTTCTGATTATGGCTATGTTCGGGTTCTTATTCGGTGATTCACATTTGGGAGTTGTGTTGTATATACTTCTAGTTCACTTCATGGATATACTTGGATTGTTAGCTGATTATTCCTACTTTGAGAGTCTATTATTGGCATGATTTAGTTGTTAGAATTGGGTTTCAAGCATGAGTTCGTTTACTTGCTTTCGTTCCTTCCCTTTTTTACTTGAGGTTACTGGCATGCCGCCTATTTCTTAAAACTCTCTTTATATATATTGTTATTGCAAGGACCCCAGGTGCGTTCTTCTTCCCTTCACCTGTGTTATCTGATGTATATTTCTAGTAGCTAGCCGAGCATGATTGTCTTCTCCTTGTATTCCTTCTGTTCTAGCTTTCATGTACTTTTTCATTGCTTCTATGACCTCGTCTTTGATATGTATTACTGATTTTATATATTATAAGCGCTCAGTCGGCCTATGATGCCTACTGGGTACCCGTTGCTTAGCAATTAGTGCTCATACTATACTCTACATATTCTTGGTGTAGATACTTGTGTGGGCCATCACTTTTGATTTATGGAGACTCGTGCGGGCTGACTTTTGGACTATTCAAGGATAAGGGTGAGTTCTTGATGACCGGGGCTTAGCTTTTAGCTCATCTTTTGTATCTTATACTCTTTTGTTACTCAGAGACAGATATATATATATTCTTTTGGATCTTTTGTACTCTGTATATTTAGTACTAGCTTCTATACTATGATATGAGATCGCCGATTTGGTTTAGCTTCCGCTTATATATATTCTAGATGCTTATTTCTTCGCTTATTTCCTTTGCTTCCACTATTTATATCATTCTTCCGCTTGCTTGTTAGATAGTAGCTCATTACTAACCATTTTGGGCTATGGGGATTGGTTCACCTATAGGGGGGTTATAGGTCCCATCATGACAGAGAAATCGGGTCGTGACAGCTCTTCAATAGGCCCTAGAAGTAGCGCTCAAACCTTGTTCAAAAACTCCAAGAAAAATAACGTATTTTCTCTCATAAAACCGTGTAAAATATAGACTGAAAAAGTACCTTTAATAATTCCCTAAAGACTCTATTTTTAGTTTGATACAACCCAAGTTAGGATTGGTCTAGAAAAGGAAAAAATTGTCGTCCCGCACGGAAGCAAAACGGTTCGTAATGGACCATAAAATACCATTTTGGGAGGCTTTATGGTTTCTTCATTTTGGACCTTCTGTTTCACTAGAACGGTTAACAAAATGGACCGTTATGGCTCAAAACAGTCTGTTATGTTGGCCGTCTCCCTTTGCTGACTCTTCACAAATTCTGATTCTAGAAAATGCCCAACAAAATGATAGGAGTTGGCTCACAACTGTCTGTAGAGCTCTGTTTCCAACATTTTGCCTTCTACTCTTAATTTATGTCAACTATCCTGAAACACAACCCAAAGCACATCAATTTAAACCAACTGTATATGAAACTACAAAACTCCTTCGTTAAAAAAGCATCAAATATGATGTGAAATCCCGCCACATCAACACCCCCAACTTAGAGGTTTTGCTTTTCCTCAAACAAAAAAACAAAGACAAATACATGAATATGCACCACACTGACAGATGTTCAACTATCAGAAAACCCAAGATGTCAATGGTAGTTCCATCAAGTAGTTATAAGCATGTTATCACCTTAATCCCCAACCCCAACTTTCAAGCCAAAATGCATACAGACTTTAATCTGGACTTTAAGGATCCAAACATGACATTATACTGTCAAGAATGACTACGTACATCAAGTAGTGAAACCAACTTATCCTGTAATCAATAAAAAATCACCAAGTGCCCTCACTTTAGACCAAAGAAAGTCCCATGTTTTCCATATCAAGCACACAAGAGGGACTGTAAGACAAAAGAGAAGAGAAAACACACGCTCGCAATGAATTACACATGTAACATCCGATGAACCATAAGCTTTCCCTTAGTGTGATACTCTAGTAATATAGGAGACGTCAAACCTAGGATCAAGTAGGACTTTTTGCTGGTTGTAATGTAGGCTAAAGGACGGGTAGGATTCATTTCAAATAGTGGTTATCCTCCCTAAACACTTTAGTGCACTACACATCTCCTATTCAGTCCACCTTTTATCACTTATTTTCTTTCCCTTCTTCCTTTACACCCAGTGCAAAGCGTGCTCATAAGCATTGTCATAGAGAAAATTTATTTAATCACAAACTTAAACACCAAAATAAAAATTTTATTCTATATATATATATTTTTTTTTTATTGCTCAATGCCAATATTGCTTTTCACACCCCCTTACTCTTCCACATTAAACCCTTCCTTTACTCCTTCTTTGTCAAAAAATCAATACAAGCTCTTAGGAGGTTCTTCATATCAAATACAAAAGCTTAGAATAAAAAGGGTAGGATTTAGATGCGGCTGCCAAAGAATAGGTTTTAAGGCTCAACATGGCTTACTAGGGTAATGCATTAGGTAGTTCAGACGAGGAATGAAAATAGGTTACTCAAAGAAATGATTAGATCATTTCCTAGTTTTGAAACCACTCATTTCGCATTTCACACACACTGGAAAAGTTCTAAACATCAAGATACAACATAGATCTAACAATTCCTAACACACATGACACATGGTTTTAACTAATAGCTACCAAGTTAATGCACATACTAAATTAAACACCCTCATTAGCCTCAACAACTATAATATATTTTGCAGAGCCAAACCAATCAGAGTTTCAATTTATTGCATATACTTAGCAAAATAATAGGGGAGGGGGTCACACTCATGGTTTTATTTACAAGACACCACTGCTTAAGTCATCCTAGTTATCATCAATTTAAATAAAAACTATCTATTCTACACATGCCGAGTCAATAAGAAATGAAATGCCCTAGGGAAAGAAAGTTGACAAGAAACACCCAAGGGCAGACATTCGGGCAGCCCCACCCCCACTAAAAACATTTGCAGTATCCCCAATGCAAAGAAGATAAATCAAGGGAAGTGGAACTTACATGCGGCGGTCTAGGCGCTATGGTCCAGAGTCTGCGTATCAGTTGCATTAGTAGTAGGGCCTGAGGGAAGAGTTGGGATAATAGACTTGCCATGAGGATAAAGATATGTATCAACTGGCGTTCTAGATGAAGCACCTTCCCCTCCAGGTTTAGTAGTCTCAGCCAAGGATATTCATATACCCAGCCTGAGCAATCTGGCCTCCTCTCTGTCAATCTCAAGTTGGTTCAATTCAGAACCATTATCCTCTCTCGGTCGCTTCTCTACCTTCCATGGAGCTGGGATTGAAAATGACAAATAGATAACCTTAGTCTAAGATGATAGTTGGGTAGCCACCACGGGGTCACAAAGGATCAGAACAGGTCAAGAATGTAACTCTAGAACATCCCTCCTCATCTGAGCCAACTCTTCACGTAGTGTATGAATGGATTAAGAGGAAATATTTTAGTGGAGTCTCTCATTGAGGCGGATCTCGAGTCCATCCATTCCGGCATGTAACTACTCAATAGATGTCTTGAGTGGCGCCAGTGCCACCTTAATCACACTCGTAATAAATGGCCCTAGGTCATTTAGCAAACTACAAACCTATTTGTCTGCATAATCATCCTTGTAGGCTACTAACATGAACCCCTCCCTAGTATAGGCATATGGTGCTGTTGGTGGTGGTGGAGGAGTAGGAAAGGTGCTCAAAGCAGCTATATATAATGTGGCAGCAATAAAAGGCACATGAGGTATCACCCCAGCAAGCTGTGGGTAGACTGTAGCTGCGTTTTCACCAGGTATGTCATATGTCTTCTCTAAAGGTATATCTCCTGAAGTATAGGATGCTCTCTCTATCCTTGCAGCCTCACAAGTCTCATATTTAGTCTTGTTAATGTTTTTGATGCTAGTAGGCTCAAGAAGATGATCAAAGCCAGTAAACAGAGATACACTGGCATCTTGGCACAACCTGGTGATGAGACACGAGAAGGGCATAGTGTGGCTCAGTCGTTCCACTTTCTCTCTCATCTCCAAATCAATAAAATGCCCAAAGTTAATTGGGAACCAAGACATCAAACTTTCTATAAGCAATTCTCTGTTGGTTGTCAAGTAATCATCTCCAGTGGTAGGTATCAACCATATATGAACTATTTTCCACCAGAATTTTGCTGCAAGGCTCAGTGTACTCTTATGAATGGGGGGTACTTTCTCTTTCAACCATGAGGTTTTTTGTTCATAATCACTGACGCTAACCATTCTTGAGTGAAATTTTTATTGCTCATCTTGCGGTTATATTCAGGAGTAGTATCAGGAGGATTGTAATAAGGGCCAAAGTAGAACCTATTGATGGTTCTCTCAGAGATGTTAATGTTTTTTTCCCTGATTCGCACACTATTTAGCGCGGGCATCACCTGCAGAAGTGTACCCAAATCTTGGGTATCTTCCAACGTGGCCAGATATGTAGCATAAATCTCTCTAACCAAAGTTGGGTTTTTGCAAACCATACCTGTGAAATTCTTGTTAGTCCCCAAAGAATACAAAACTTTGCAAAAGTTCAAAATAGAAGTGGTTCAGGTTATGAACCATTCATGATGAGAAAGGACCATTTCCTCTACCGTTTTGTTTAAACAGAATATACAGCAAAAGATAAACCATAACGGTCGATGTTAGAGACTATTTTGGTTTAAAACGGTCTATTTCCTCTACCTTTCTAGTTAAGCAGATCCCAAGAATTTACAATTTGTAACGGACGAGATTACAAACCATTTTGAGTGAAAATAGTCCATTTTCCCTTCCATTATGCAAAAAGAAAAAACAAATACAACAATTTTATATAAGACTATGGTTCAAGAAATGATCCATTATTGAGGATAACAAGTTGTTTCATGACTCGTACTGATGAACTGTAACCCCAAATCCCAATCTTTTGTCTTAACGATTAAGGTTAGGATCTGTAGAGTACGGATTTTAAGTCTCATACTAGAGATAAAAATAATGAATTTGGTGCAAGTTCATTCGGCCACAACATGTATATACACTACGATTATCAGAATAGCAATGAATGCAATCCTATCGTAATCACCAACCTAAGTGCTATAACACAATATACAATAACAACTATATACACATGCTACTCAGACTTCACATGGCTCATTCCACAAATTTTTTTGGTCCAATCCACATATATATGAGCAAGAAGAATCAAATGTTTTCACCCCCGACATTAATTTACAATGAAGGAATCAAACTACCTTCAACCCAACCCCATCACGTCGCTGTGGATTATTGTCACGACCCAATTTCTCGGTCATGATGGCACCTACAACCCCCCAGTAGGCGAACCAATTCTCGTAGCCCAGGACAGTTAATAATGGGCTACTATCTAACAAATAAGTGGGAGAATAGATAATAGGAGTATATATATATATACACATGCGGAAACTAAATCAAACCCCAAGACCTGGTATCGTAGTATAGAGCCAAACTACATACATGGAGTGCAAATAATCCAAAACAATATATACAGATGTCTCTGAATGGTAATAGAGTACACGAAGCAAAAGATAAACTAAAGCTAAGCTCCGATCGCCAAGAGCTCACCCTTAGTCTGAAGTAGTCTCCGACAGATCTCCAAGCACGAATCACAGCAATCTAACGGCGATGGCCCATGCTAGGATCTGCACCCAAAGATACAGGGGGTAGGGTGAGCACCAAATGCGAAGCATAAGGTACCCAGTAGGTATCATAGGCCGACTGGGCACATATAAGATAAAACCGTAGTCACAGACAGAATAGAAGCAAGTAGTCACAGAAATCAACGAAAGGTACACATGAACTAGCCCAGAGGGAAATCAACAGAACCACAGGTGAGACTAGCAAGAAAAATATATACACCATAGGCACAGGTGAAAGTAAGAAACAACGCACCTGGGGTCCTTGCAATAACAGTGTATACATAATAAGTTTATGAAATGGACGGTATACCGGTAACCTCAAGTATAAGAAGAGGGGAAGAGTAATGATAGGCATGCTCAGAGACATGAATCAAACTCAACTAATCATATCAATCTCAAATCCAGAAACTAACAGTCTAGCAGTAACCAATTTCATACTTAACCGTAACAGGGAATAATTCTGTAAGTAAATAGCAAGAGTCTACTTACAGTCCCCCGGCCGCCCATACAACCGAGGAACACAAACAAGTGAAAACAAACCCTCCGGCATCCCATACTACTGGAGCGTACAATCAACAAACAACAAACAAGGGTGGAGCCTCAAACAATGAATGATATGATGAATGAAGATCTCAAGTGAAATGGTATCTCTGTATGTACCTCCTCCGGTGCCGATCCGGCCCAGCAGGTAGGTTCCATAGAAAGACACTGCCCGTATACCTCTACTCCACCGTATACCCTTCCTACGGCACATGCAGCCCGAAGCCCCAGGCCCGGACTGCAAGGTCCATGGAGGTCCCTGACCCCATACTAAAATTCAGTATCAAAACATGTCATCCGGAAGCAAGTCCGGGCTCAAGATAGAGACCCAGTCTCGAATATGCATGCCCAGACCCTGTCCAGGACTAAAGTAATAGGAAAATATCTCAAAAGAAAAAACCCTCCAAGGGTGCCCGGGCATGACCGGGTCTAAATAGTAGAAAGTCATCTCAGGTGCTCGGTCCGACCGAGGCTAAAAATCGTCTCAAGTAGCAAGAAAACTCAACTAGCACCACGGCCCTTCCGAGTCTAGCGTTAATCGTAAAACTGGTGTTTTAAAACATAATTTTACTTTCTTTTACCCAGGAATATTCACAAGTTAAATCAAACCATTTCCAAATCATTTCCATTAAAAAAATAGGCCCCCGGGGCCATGCAAGGTTAGAAAATAGTGTCAGTAGGCCCGAAGCCAAAACCATAGTAAAACATGGATAAAACCTCTTTATATGCATGAAAATGGTATGATCACACACAATAGCTGCCCAGCAGCTCACAATCAACCTATCGACCCTACACAGGCCCACAGCTACTCAGCAAGCATAACCAGCCTAGAAGGATAATTCTATGCCCGGGACTCGCGGACATTCCCAAAATCCCACCTTCTATGTTCCAGAGTCAACAAGGCCTCACAGGACCACAAGGGTAAATAAAATATATCGGCAAATACTACAAGCAATGGAGGAACAAAAGTAGGCGGACATGAATAAAGCGGTCGAGGTCTGTGGTACCAACCTAATAAACCAACCCAAGGATGCCCATTAATACAATTTTATCCTATATATGCAGAGTCTAGGGAAAATAAACTGTAACCTACCTGTCATCCGATGACAAGCTATTAGAATGATGATGTCCGAGAAGCTCTGAAACGAAATCAAACTAGAACTCGGGCTTGAATAATTTGACGTAGATAATTGATTTTCTTCCGATGATCAAATGAAGTGTTAAAAGCATTTTTCCCCCACCAAATCTCTTCCCAGCGTACAAAATCATACACAGATAGAACATATGCAAGAGATATTCTAACTAGTACTTGGTAGCATGGCTAAGCAAAGTACTGGAGAAGTTATTGTAGTGGTAGTTTAATGCTCTCACCTAAAAAAAAATTTCTTGTTCAGCTAATCTTCTAATTCCTAAAGGAAAATGAAAATGTTCCACTTAAAGAATTGGAGGATCAACCATTACAACTTACATTAACTTGCCACTTGTGGCAATTAATCCACGTTGTGCACTCCCTCCACTTCCACGTGGAAGTGGAGGTGTAACACCTCTATTATTAATCTCGTTATATATATACTCGGGTATTACATAAGTTTGTAGTAAAATAAATACAACTTTTTAAATATATCATAATTGATAGAAAATTATTTCGAATAAAACCTACTATATTATAATAATAATTTTTAACATAACAAAGTTTACTATCTCCGTTAAAATATTACAATGTACAAAAACCTTATAAAATAAATACATATACCATTATATCGTAACAAAAATCCTTTTCATAAACCTTTAAAATATTTTTAAAAGGTAATAATAATATAATTTTTTTACCAAATTTAAACTTTCAAATAAAATATTTTCAAATACACACGATGTTAATAAATTCTCAAACTTAGGCTCGCAATTCACCATCGCACGATTTTGATACTCAAGAACTCTCTTGGAATTCTCTCTTATGTTTTCTCACTGTTTCAGAACTGAAATGGCATTTTAAAACGTGAAGTTGAGGCTTTAAATCAATTTTGACCCGACCCGGTTCGCGACCCGGTTCGCAACCCGGTTTCTGCCAGACAGTCCGCGGTAAAACAGTCATAACTTTTTACTCCAAGATCAGTTGGACGTGAAGTTTTGTGCGTTGGAAACTAGACTCGTAGAACTTCGATTTCGTATTTCGAGAGACTTCTAACTCTTTATATATTGAGAGAAAAGCCCTGAGACATTTTACCCAAAGTTCAGAAAATTTATTAAAGAAACTTACGATAACTTTTGCCGACTTGCTTGACTTCAAAACTTATCATACGACCAAATAAATGGACCCGGCATTGAAATACCGGTCCCAAAAAGCCTTAAATGGCTTGGGGCCGCTACAAACAAGCTCTAACGGTACAAGAAAAACGTATACGTGGAAATAACCGGAAGGGTCATTACAATTATCAACTAGGGTTACTTAAATAATGTTACATTATTATAAGATCCTTAATTTCCAATTGAGAAACACAGGATGGAGGGATCATCTTTGTAATCCATAGATGAAAGTAGGAAAGAAAATACCAGATACTTGATGATTTCTTCAATGTAGAACACGAAGGGAAGATGGGTGAGGGAGAAAGATGGTGTGTGTGTGTGCGTGCATTTACTGTGGGAAGGAGGAAATTTTTTGGGAAGTGAGATATGGGAGAGGGATTTAAGGAGAGGTTACCTTTTTGGAGTAAAAGTAAAGAGGGAAGAATTTTATATGGGTGCATTAAAACCCTTTTACTCCCGATTTAAAAACCTTCTCTTTTATTATATATATTTTTATTACTTTTTTATTTACCCGTACAATTGCCAAAATGGACCATTTTCATCAGAAATGGACCATTTTTGTGGCCTTTTCCATTGTGGCACAAAATAGTAGAATGCTTAGAAACCAAATTTTTTACGGTCATTGAAATGGCCTATTTTGAGTGAAAATGGTCCATTTTGAATTCAATAATTTCCTACTAAAACTTTCATTCAATAACTTTACCACAGCTCACTCGTCATTCTTCTCTGCACAGTAAACACCCATTAATCTATTCTATCTAAAAAATAAACAACCAATGGAAAAATAAAAGCAGTAAACTTGGGTTGCCTCCCAAGCAGCGCCTGATTTAATATCGTGGTATAACACAGCACCCATTATTGTTCCAACTTTGGTCTATCCTTGAGACAAGTCTCCTCAATTAGCTTGTCTCTATCAATAACACCCAAATAGTCCTTTACCCTCTAACTATTAACTTTGAATGTCCGATAACCATCTTCAAACTCTAGCTCGACCACTCAATGTGGAGACATGCTCACGACCTTGAAAGATCCAGACCATTTGAATTTTAGTTTACCTGGGAACAACTTCAATCAGGAATTGAATAGCAACACAAAATCTCCAGGTTGAAAATCCTTATTCACGATCTTCCTATCATGAACCAATTTCATTCTGTCCTTGTAAAATGTTACACTTTCATACAAGAGAAACCATAATTCCTCCATTTCATTCAGTTGTGAAAGCCTTAACTTCGCAGCTTTACCCCAATCAAATTTCAGTTTCTTGAGCGCCCATAGTTCCTTATGCTCTAGCTCAACCGGCAGGTGAGAAGCCATTCCAAAAACCAATCAGTATGGGGAAGTGCCAATTGGGGTCTTGTAGGCAGTACGATATGCCCACAAGGCATCATCCAGTTTTTGGGACCAGTCGGTCCGGTTGGCATTGAAAGTTTTATCTAGGTTACTCTTGATCTCCCTATTGGATACTTCAACCTGACCACTCATTTGGGGGTTGTATAGGGTGGCTACTTTATGATTGACTCTATATTTTCAAGTAGCCCAGAAAATTCTCTATTACAGAAATGAGAGCGACCATCACTAATTATGTCATGAGGTGTACAAAAATGAGTGAAGATGTTCTTCTTGAGAAAATCCGTGATGCTCTTTTCTTCATTTTTTGGCAGGGAAATTACTTCCACCCATTTATAGACGTAGTGCACTACAACCAAGTTGTACTACCACCACCCATCAAAGATCTCGACCTCTAGTAAAAAAATTTGGGGCATCTCATGCATCCTAGATATTGTACCTTGCCTCTGACATAGATCACAACTTCACGCCATTCAATTTTCATCACTATATAAGGTGGGCCAATAATAGCCACACCCCAATACCATAGTCGCAGTGCTATTTCTAGAGTGATGACTCCCAACTAGAGAGTCACAACATGCCTTCAAGATAGGGAGGAACTCATCCTCAGCAACATATCGCCTGATAATGTTATTTGCACATATCCAGAATAGATAAGGTTCCTCCCAATAGTAGTTCAAACGTCTCACAAGAACCGCTTCTTCTGGTAGTTCTTGACATCATCTAGTATAGTACCTTCAATTAGAAAATTACCAAAGTCAGCATACTAAGGGATTGTATCATGAGACACAACCATCAACCTTTCATCATTAAAGGCATCATTAAGGTCTAGCTCCTCAGCCGACTGTACATTCTCTTCCAGTCGCAACAAGTGGTCCGCCACTTGATTTTCAGTACACTTTCTATCCTTTACCTAAGAATCAAACTCTTATGGTAACAATACCCTTCTGATCAACCTGAGTTTGGCATCCTTCTTCGAAATCAAGTATCGAATGGTGGAATGATCGATGTAAATTACTACTTTGGACCCCAAGAGATATGCTCTATATTTTTCAAAAGCATACATAATAGCCAATATCTCTTGCTCAATCATTGTATAGTTCATTTGTGCCCCATTTAGCAATTTAATTGTGTCATATACCGGGTGTATGACTTTGTTATAGCACTGGCCAATGACTGCTCCAACTGCATACCCACTTCATCGCACATCAGCTCAAAGGGCAAAGACCAATCAAGATCTACAATAATCGTGGCCTTGGTCAACCTCTACTTTAACTCATCAAAGGCCTTCAGAAAAAACTCTTCAAAACTGAACTTAGCCTCTTTTTCAAGAAGCTTGCACATGGGCATAGAGATTGTAGAGAAGTCTTTGATGAATTTTCTATAATACCCTGCATGCCCCAAGAAACTTCTAACGCCCTTCATAAAAGTAGGAGGTGGCAGCGTTGCAATAATCTCAATTTTTGCTTAGTCTACCTAAATCCCCTTTTTGGAGACCTTGTGCCCTAGAACAATGCCCTGATGCACCATGAAATGACACTTCTCCCAATTTACCACTAGATTTGTTTCCTTACATCTTGCCAAGACTTGCTCCAGATGATCTAAATAGTCCTCAAATGAGTCACCAATGACTAAAAAGTCATCCATAAATACTTCCACATAATCCTCAACCATCTCTAAAAATATTAACATCATGCAATGCTGGAAAGTTGCAGGAGCATTGCATAAACCAAATGGCATTCTGCTAAATGCGAATGTCCCATATGGACACGTGAATGTAGTCTTCTGTTGATCCTCTAGCGCAATGTTAATCTGATTGTAACTAAAGTACCTATAAATAAAGAAATAATAGGATCACCCAACCAACCTGTCAAGTATTTGGTCAATGAAAAGCATGGAAAAATGGTCTTTGCAGGTAGACGCATTGAGTTTCTAAATATCCATGCAAACATGCCATCCGGTGACTGTTTTGGTGGGTATCAACTCATTCTTTGAATTATCAACCATTGTCATGTCTCTTTTTTTTGGTACACACTGCACCGGGCTTACATATAGACTATCAGCAATGGGGTAGACTACTGCCACATCCAGCCACTTAATAATCTCTTATTTTACACCTTCCTAAATTGCTTGATTGATCCTTCTCTGGTGTTCAACACTTGGATGGCTATTATCCTCTAACTTGATGTTATGTTCACAAATACCTGCTGGGATTCCACGAATGTCAGCTATCGTCCATCCAATAGCTTTTCTGTACTCCCACAACACTGCTAGCTATTTTTTGACCTGCACATCAGAAAACAAAGTTGAAACAATAACAGGTAAGGTTTCATTATGTCCCAAGTATTCATACCTGAGGTGAGCTGGCAACTGCTTTAGCTTGAGCTTGGGACCCTCAATGATGGATGTTTTGCTGGTAGTGTGACCCTATTTTCCTGGTCAAGGGATAAATTTTTTGGTCTGTAACTGTAGGAACCAAGCCCTATCAGGGCATTCACTATCTCCACATATCCCTCCCTATCTTCTCCATTGAAATTTAACAAAATTACGGCCAATACTTAACCAAAGCTCTCGTCCTCTACTTTCGACTTAATTGCTTCTACGACTACATCCTCTACCATATTTATCACTAAGATATTGTGATACTTACTTGGTAGGGTTATTCTTTTACTGTCGTGAATAGTTACTTCTCCACTATTCACTCAGACTTTAATTTCATTCCTCTCTAAGTCCATTAGTGCTCTTCTGGTTGCTAGAAACACACATCCCAAAATTATGGGAATTTCCTTGTCCACCGCACAGTTCAGTATCACAAAATCAGCTGGTAACATGAACTTTCTGAATTTTACTAGTATATCATCAACAATAACTACAGGATGCTGGACGGTCCTATACGCCATCTGTAACCGCATGCTTGTAGGTTTGGGGACTCCAAGTCTGGATTGCTTATATATTGCAGTGGCATCAAGTTTATGCTAGCACCATTATCGCACAGTGCCTTAGAAAATTCCCTTAGCCCGATGGTTCATGGTATCATGAATGCACCTGGATCACCTTTCATCTCATCTAGAAAGTGTGAAATAATAGAGCTTACCCAATGAGTGAGCCGCATATCATCATCCTTTGTAAACCTATTCTTCTTAAGTAATTCCTTCAAATATTTGGCAAAGTCGGGCATCTCCTGGAATGCACCAAGGAATGGGATACTCATTGACAACTGCTTCAACTAATTATAAAACTTTAGACATTTAGCGTCTTCTGTCTATTTTACCAACCTTTGAGGGAAAGGCGGAGGGTACTTGAATGTCTGAACAATATTCTTAACAAGCTTTTTTTTTGTTTCATCAACTTTCTTTACCCTTGGATCTTCACTTTCAAATATAGTATCTTTCTTTGGGACAACCTCTGCTTTATCTACATGTTTGTTAATCGCATCATCTGATGCTGTGGTGAGACCACTCTGGGTGGTGATAGACATGCACTGTGAGGTGCTACCCCTACCTTTTGAATAAGCAACAATATGTTTTGGGACTTGACCCTTCAACTTTAGGTTCTGCTCTCTTGACAAGTCTCTGTACTACTATTCTATCTTTTGAATGGAGGCTGTGTGAGAGCCTACCACCACTACTAGATTCTTCGCTGAAGTGTCTGCTTTTTCTTGATTATCAAGGATCCTTTTTAATATACTCTCCATTTTAGAGGGTCCTTGTTCCTGGTGATTTCCTCGCAGAGGGACGTATGGGTTTCTACTCTTATGATTGAAACCATTTGCATTATCATAGTTACCTTGTGCTTGTTGATGTGGTCTCCATTGGGTCTGTTGATGTGGTCACCACTGAGCTTGTTGTTGTGGATTTCACTAAGCTTGCTATTGTGGCTTTTACTGATTTTGATTTTTGTATCTTTGCCCCTGATAAAATTGATCCTCTCTCTACTAACCCCCAGTGTTTGTTATGAAATTAGCTTCCTCAGTCTGTGGCGCTTGCATCTCTGGATACCCAACTTACTCAGAATTAAACCTAGGTGCTTGATGTAGAGGTATGATCTCTACCATATTCACCCTCTTGGTGTTTGTTCTCTGACAACTCTTACTCAGAAAATCAAGGCTCGTGACCAGCTTTGCAATGGCCTCATCCCTCTCATGATTTTCCTTCACCAGATATGCCAAGGAAGGAGGCATGTACCCTGCATTAGATCTACTTGAGTGACAGGCTTGATTATGAGCTGTCAACCTGTTCATTATCTGGGTCACCATAGCTAGCGTCTTATCCGTAAAGCTCCCCTCTACTGCATTATTGGCAATTGATTGAGATATGGGATCCAGTCCAGTGTAAAATTTCTCCATCAAGATATTGTCCGGAAATCCATGCCTCGGTGATCTCTGGAGGTATTGCTTGAATCTTTACCAAGCCTTATACAACTCATCCCGAGGAAGTTTCTTGAAAAGAAAGATCTTGTCCCTAAGCACTGCTTTCTTGCTGGGTGGGAAATATTTCTTTATGAAATCATTTACCAACTCATTCCAAGTGTGGATTGAGTTGGGAGACAGATTGTTAAGCCAGGTATGAGCTTCTCCTATTAGTGAATATTTGAACAACCTCAACTGGAATGCTTCATGAGAAACACAATTTTGCTTTGGATGTCTGACAAACATATATGATGTTTATTAGATGCTCATGGGGATCGTCATAAGTTGAATTCCCGAAGAGACACTCAGCTCTCAGCATTGCGTAATCTCCCTATTTGATTTTAAATATGGCAGCATCCATTCGTGGTGGCACAATTGAACTAGAATAATGAAGTTTATGGACCTCCACAGCGAAAATATTAACCACATCGTCGTACAAGATATTTTCCATGTGCACATTTGCATAGGCATTTGGCTGATTGTTTGCTTAGTTCCTCCAATTTTGAGCATCTATCATTATCTGCAATCAATTCAAGGAAGACCAAGTGTGATGGGATAAGTCAGGGACACAAAGTAAAGCAAGAATTACTTTAAGTAACTTTCAAAATCGTATTCCCCGGCAACAACGCCAAAATTTGATACATTCAAATTACACTATTTAAAAAGTGTAAATGATCGTTGTCAAATATAGTAACTCAACGATTAGGGTGGGGTCAAATCTCACAGGGAATATGGTAAGAAATATAATACTTGAAGTCTTTAGTTCACTTTACTTTATGTCAAATCTTATCCCTTAACAAGAATAGAGTTTGTAATATTGAAATTACGATTAGAAAAATGTAAATAATCAAGAATAACAGAGTTTATAAAATCCAGGATTGCTTCACCACACAATATAATTCCTCTAAAGGTTACAAGTATCAATATAGTCAATCACAGATTGAATTCGAGTGAACAATGATCGATTAGTTACCAATTTTTATCTTCTGATCTAGAATTGGTCTTTCCTTCATTTATCTTTCCAAATAAAATGAAATGTCATATTCAAATGATCAAGATATGTTAAGTGGAAAAATGTATTCCAATGAAATCCCATTAAACAATGATTAACCCTTTGTGTTCTTATTTATTAACAATATCGAACCTTAATAAACCTTTTCGGGTACAAACTAAGATTTAAAGGCATTCGATTAGTGTTTGCAGCTACAAATCTTAACTAAAATAATTGTTAACAAGTCACCCACAACCTATTCACTTCTATATAATACTTTTGCCCTAAGATTCATTCATCATGTGGATTCACAATCTCGAAATTAAGGCTTAATTACCCATGCTATAAGGAAAAACATCAATGATCATGAGAGACATGCTTACATATTGATTGATAACCGAATAATGTTCTTCAATAGGCACTAGAAGTAGCGCTCTAACCTTGTTCAAAAATTCCAAGAAAAGTAACGTATTTTCTCCCAAAAAAGCATGTAAAATATAGACTGAAAAAGTACCTTTAATAATTCCCTAAAGACTCTATTTATAGTTTGATACAAACCAAGTTGGGATTGATCTAGAAAAGAAAAAACTATCATTCTCCACGGAAGGCAAAATGGTCTGTAATGGACCATAACAGACCTTTTTGGGAGGCGATATGGTTTCTTCATTTTGGACCTACTCTGTTTTACTAGAATGGTTGCCAAAATGGACCGTTATGGCTCAAAATGGTCCGTTATGTTGGATGTCTCCCTTTGCTAACTCTTCACAAATTTAGATTCTGGAAAATGCCCAACAAAATGGTAGGACTTGGCCTACAACGGTATGAAGAGGTACGTTCCCAACATTTTGCCTTCTTCTCTTGATTTATGTAAACTTTACTGAAACAAAACCCAAAGCACATCAATTTGCACCAACTGTGCTTAAAAACTACAAAACTCCTTCATTAAAAAGCATCAAATGTGCCATAAAACCCTGGCACATCAGTACCCGACCCATAAATAATCAACACTCATATCAATATCCGTACCGATGATGTACCCTACACCTTAACCAATATCAACCTATGGTTCCAAGTTTTTCTATCTCTAAGGATATAACACGATGCACTAATATCAAGTACAATTTATATCTATCTCTCATGATATAACACGATGCACTAATAGCAAGTACACTTTATCATTACAAGTTCTTTAATCAAGTAAAATATTTAATATCTTATTCCTTCAAGCATTAACAAGATCACAACATCAAATTCAAGTATGTCCGAAGACCAATCAAAAAGTTATTTAATTCAAAGCATACAAGAACTAAACCAAGTCACTACTCTAATTAAACCATAACATACCTCAATCGAAGACCCAAATCCAGGCTAGATTGCAAATGCCTTGCCTTTTCTCAAAGCTTTGGATTGTTTGTGGTCTAAAACAAAAATGCAAGTGTAATTAATCATTTAATCTTCAATTCAAAGCCTTGGGGATTCAACCCCACTAATTTTTACCCTTTTTCATAGCCTAAAACCTTGGCTAAGGGGTTTTCACCCATTAACTTGCCCATAATTCTCATAATCAATGTCCAAGAGCAATTATTCTATGCTAGGAAGTATTAATTAACATCCTAAGATTAATTCTAGATGAATTTACATCTACCATAGACTCTTCTTTTACTTTCATGAATTTAGAGCTCTAACTCAAGAATTCCATCATTAATCCTCTTTCCAATGATTCTACAATTAAAAGAGATTACTAGAGGATAAAAGGAATGAATTACTCACCTTAAATAGAGAAAATAGCCTAGCCTAGTAGGAAAATCACCACCGAGCTATTTTAGAATGAGACCTTTGAGTTTTGAGAAATAAAACTCTGAAAATTGGACTTAATAGGTAATCTTCCTCCCGTCTCTTGGTGCAGTGGTCATTTTTATTGCTACAACGAGACATAAGCTCTTGCATACACTATATCAAGCCTACAAGATCAAATCTCAAAACTAACATTATCACCCTCATACTGCATACTTTTCATTATGGTGATTATCTAAAGTTCAAGCTTAGTATCTACTACTAAATATTGATGGCAACACTTATCCTTTTATGCTACTCAGAATTATAGCTACTAATGAAAAATCAAGAAACACTAGTCCATTGAAAGTTCATGAAAAAATAGTCGATCTTAATCACACAATCTATCTAATTGCAGCCTACAAACACATTCTCCTTCACAATAACATTACTATTTATCCATTCAGTATTCATCCATTGCCTAAACTAGATTCAAAACCCAGCGAATAGCATTGGGTCCTTTCTTCAAAATCATAAAGTGCAGCCTAAATCTGTCAATTCCCGACAACTTTATTTCCCCTATCACATTTTATACTTGATATTCACTAACACAATGACCTGCCATCATGAACTTATTCCCTAGTTCAAGTGTACTTCTAAGTCATCTTAACCAACAATACTTTCTCTATTTGATACCATAAGGTCTACATAACTCTTATTACTCCTTAGTCAATACCTAAGGACATGGTTACCCCATTATTTACTAAATAAATACACAACACTAGATATGTATTTTAATCAACCACTATCTCCACTTTTTGGATACTACAAGAATGACCTCATATCATGACTTTGGTTCATTCTACTTTTTAAGGCCTACAATACCCTGAAGCACACTATCTCTAGAGTGGCAACACTACCCAAGCCTTGAGATACACACTTTCCCACTTAAGGGTGTCATCCATATAAAAGTTTTGAAAAGCACCTAAGTGCACATTCTACTTTAGGCTTACACGCATGATTCATAAAAAAAGTGTACCTTTTCGAATCAATAGACTCAAATGCACTAATGGGATCCTCACAATCTCTTCTGCGGTCTTTTAAATTTTTTGATGGCTCTATCTGAGAGCACCACATCAATAAGAATCTGAACTTTACTACTTTTATCACCTTAAAGATGAAGCGTAGTTGGAGGAGTTGGAGCAACACATGAATCCAGATACATCTCTTAAACACAACTCTATTGTATGATCTAGAGTATAAAAAATAGGAAACTTTTTCTTAAATATCCATAGTCCCTCATTTATAGAAGTTATCTCTTCACAATCGTAAATGGGACTCCACTGACACAGCTTCGTAGGCTCCCTAAGACACCTGAACCTTATGCTCTGATACTAAGTTTATCAAGCCCCGAGCTTAGACCCTGGGCATGACCAAAACCCAAAGCCACTACTAGCTCGAGTGTACCCTTGGCCTGGCATACTAAGAAAAGAAGTATTGAAAAATAAGTGGAATATCTAAAATATAAAGTAAGAATTATGATTTTAAATTAAAGTAAACATACATTTATAACTGAGACTTTCAATTCAAATAAAACCTAACACAATTGAACTAATAACTTAACTAACTATCTAATGAAACCTTTAAATAACTATACTAAATAACATTTACGAAGAAAAGGCTCCTGGTCTACCTTTAATGATCAAAGACTAAACTGCTGAACTATTGACTACAAATTAACATAAGCTAAGTCCTCTGAATGCAAGGAGGAGTCACCATAAGGTGAGGAGGTGAAATCTAGTGAATCCCTGGTTATAGACCTAAGTACTTGAATCCGCATCATAAAATGATATAGCTCAAATGGCATAAGTATATGGAATGTACTGTATGTAATATAGCTGAAGGACATACAATAAAATCTAATATAGCTGAGTGAAATAATACTGATATCTGATAAATTAAATAACTAACACATAAATATAATATGCATGAAGATCATGAAATAACTGCATATTGAAATATAAGCATCCTGGTTATCTGAATCATAAATGCAACCTAAAACTAAAACATAGCTACATTGAGATATCTAAATCATGAGTACTAAACAATTGATTAATAGGTAAACTGAATGCAAAAAATATTATAAAACATGTTTATAACTAGTGGCCTTGTTCTATAAACCATATCTAATGAAAATACTAAGTTTTTTTGGTTAGGGAGTTTCTTATAACCAATTAAAATCACCTGAGCGCATGATGTCCAATCTCTGGCCCGATTGGAGAAGTCGTCTTATGTCTTGCTAGGGTATAGAACAGAACTAAACTTTTGATATACACTGATCCCTTAGGCTTCAAGTGGAGTCGCACGAACCTATGGCATAATACTATCCTACATTAGCATACGTAGTTTTAGGAAATATGTTATCTGAATTCATACTTTTCTCAATCAACATAATCCTCCCAATATATATATATGCTCATACAATAATCTTTAACATAAGCTGAAAATCATGTTGTGGAGCCTCAACTCAAAATCATATAAAATTGTCATGCTGGTGAACCTTAGCTCTAAATTATCTAAATTTATGCTAGTCTAAGTTCCAAGATAAAAGACACTTTTTTTCAAAACCCACAACATGCATAAGAGTAAATCCACAAACTTTCATGAAGTAGACTCTTAAAATCATAAAATAAGTTTCATAGAAAACATGAGATAACTTCTGTAAAACATGAAATAAACTTTATAAGCTTGAGAAAAAAATCATAAGATTCAAAATAGATTCCATAAATATGAAACAGGACATAAAACTAAGAGATAGACTCAAATTCTGAAGCTCTAGCTTTTATGGAAGATTCAAGGATTATCATCAAGAGGTAAAGAAACTAGGCTTCTAGGATTAAATTCAAAACCCTAGCTTAATTCATGAACAAACTGAAATAAAAAAAACATATTCGTGCGGAAGAACAGGGTTCCCACACTAAAGGTTGACCTTACATACCTTGAGAATAGGAAGAACTTTGAAGAAGAAACTAAGAGCTTTCCTTCTTGAGTTCTAGAGCATAGTTTTCTTTAAACCGTTGTAGTTTTAAGTTAGGAGGGAGGAGAGGAATAATACATGGTGATCTAAGTGTTCCCCTCAGTAAAAAGGGTTTTAAAATGTGTATACAAAATATCAAAAATTTGTAAGACAAAAATACCCTTAACAGATAAAGTATAAAAGTTTTTGAATGAAAAATACCCTATGGTGCTGCCCTTTCCATCGCCCTGCGGGCTAGGGCTAGGGACAAGGTGTTGTCTTGGCCACAAAACCTCAGAGACCCATTTGTCCTAGTTGCCCCTCAGTAAAACACGCATAACCTTTTACTAAGAAGTTAGATTGATGAGTAGCTTGTGGCATTCGAAAGACTCAAAGACCTATAATTTTGTAGTTAATTGGCAACATAACTCTTAATATACTAAGAAAAATATTTGTTTGAAGTTAACTCTAGTAAAAACTTATACGAAAACTTAGCTGGTAGAGAATCTTTTAACTCAACTTTATGCTAGAGGTTTCTTATGACCTTACTTCACCTTCAGTACACTTTGCACACTTAAGACTTGACCTTTACATCTAAGTACAATCAAATTCATTGGGTTTGGGTCTAATTACATGTGTAGAGCGATCCAAATCTTAGATCAAAAGTTCAAGGTGTTACAGTAGTTTTTTAGGACTAGCTGGCTATTATAAGAGATTTGTAAAGGGATTTTCCTTTATTTATCCCCATTAATCTAATCAACACAGGAAGTAATTAACGTTCAGTGATCAGATGCATGTGAAAGAAGCTTTGAATATTTAAAAGATAGATTGTCTACAACTCTAGTGTTGGCCATACCAGAGGGAACACAAGATTATGCCATTTATTAAAATGCTTTGGGCATTAGCTTCGGTTGCATCCTGATGCAGCATGAAAAGGTAATAGAAAATTTTTCCCATCAATTGATACACATGAACAATACCACAATCATAATTTAGAGCTTGTAGCAGTTGTACTAGCTCTTAGGATATGGAGCCATTATTTGTATGGGGTACATGTTGATATATCTACAGATCATAAGATCTTATAGTACCTCTTTAAGCAGAAAGATTTTAACTTGAGGTAGATGAGGTGGCTAGAGTTGTTGAAGGATTATGATATTGACATTATCTACAACCCAAATAAAGCTAACATTATGAAAAATATTGTGAATTAACTGTCTATGGGTAGTCTAGCACATTTTCCTTCACCAAGAAGTAATGTGAGATGTTAACAAATTAGACAGCCTAGGAGTCTAACTTTTGGATTTCAAAGATGGAGGTGTAATTATACAAAATTCCACAAAGTTATCATTAGTGGTGTTGGTAAATGAAAGACAATATAATGATTGTTTATTGATTGAATACAGAGAAAAAATTTGACAACATAAGATTACAATAACTGAGTTAGCATGAGATGGCACCTTGAGATACCAAGGTAGACTATATATCCCTCATATAAATGGGCAAAGAGCACAAATTATGGCAGAGGCACATTACTCGTGGTACTTAATTCATCATAATTCTACAAAGATGTGCCATGGATTTAAAGAGGTCTACTTGTTGATGAACATAAAAATAACACTCTATGCGAATCACTATTGCATTTACCAGCAGGTGAGAGTAGAACATCAGAGGTATGGTGGCCTAGCTTAGACTATAGACATTCTAGTATGGAAATTGAAGGCTATTAACATGGATTTCGTTACAATATTTCCTTTCTCATTTCATAGATATGACTCAATTTGGGTGATCATTGATCGAATAACGAAATTATCCCACTTTGTACCAGTTAAGTCCACCAGTATAATGAGGATGTCACGCCCTGAGGCTACCCCTAGATGCAACATGGTGCTTAGTGTCACAAGTGACCCCAAGCTAACCCATGGTCTGTCATATCTAAATAATTTCTGATAAAACATGAACTATGCGGAAGCTAAAAACTTTAAATATCTTAAATAGGAAAGGAGCCCAAACATGTCTGAATATAAAATATATAAAAAAGTATAATGATGTCTGAAAAACAACACTAACAACTCAATAGCTAAATCTAGTCTATGTCTGAAATCCTCTAACTGATAGGAGTTACTGGGACATGCCCCCAGCTAACTCCAATAATCTGAAACTGAAATGTAAAGACTGAAAGATGAAAGCATATCTAGCGTCCTCGAACTATGAGGACTCACCACTGAAGCTGCTGAGTAAGGACTGGAAATCAAGTTAAACGCAGTCTGAGTGCTGAGCACCTAAACCTACATCATATAATAATGTAGCACAAAAGTATGCGTCAATACTTTGAATGTACTGAGCATGCAGGATGTATGCTAAGCTAAACAACATAAAGACTAAACATGGAAATAAATACTGAAACATAAACTGATAGATAAGATGAATGCAATGACCAAGTAACTATCATGAGGATATAGCATGTTGAGCTGAATAACTGGATACAAGGTCAATGCAACATGAATCTGACTGTGGGAGGTACTATTAACAAATATACCCCAAGCTGAGCTAATTGTTGAGCCAACCTGTAACCCTGGATGGAAGGGTGTTCATACCTTGCCAAGGGTACAGACAAATTTGGCATAGATCCACTAAACTGATGTCCTCAAGGTACAAGGGTGACCAACCTAATCTGATAGCTGACCCCTTTCATACCTACGGTGGGACCGTAGTTCTGGGATTTGGGGACTGCTAATAAAGGTCTCATCCTAGTCTAACATCTAAGCCTTTATTCCTTCGTCCACTCGGTACTAAGTCTGCTCCCAACTGCTCAAATACTAATAATCATCTGAGAATACAACATATATATACTAAAACATAATGGCATTCTATTCTGAAGCATGATTGTCTTAATTATCTGCCTAGCAAGTACAAATTATGAATACTGGATTTTAATAAAAGTTAGAGTTACTGAATTATGTCCATGTGATTGTGCTAATTTTCCAATAAACATGTAATTAATAACACTTAAAGAATAGCATCTGAATTGAAGGGAACCCCTAAGATGTAGGAACCTTAGGTCTGAATATTTTATGGGAAATTGAAGGACTGACTGAAATCTAGAGACCTAATGGGTGAAAGGAACCCACTAGTGAAATCCCACATACCTGGAGAAGAATCTATGGAGAAATCCCTTGGATTTTTGGGGCTGATCTTGAAGGAACCTTCTTCTTGTTCTTGAATAAAACTATCGCCTCTTTTTCTTCTTTTCTTTCTAAGTCTGACTAGTTAAGGTAGAATAGGGAAATAAGAGTGAAAATCCCTTTAATTACCCCCTAAAATGACTAAGGTTCAAAATTATAAGGGTAGGAAAAAGACTGGAATGCACTTAAATTAATTAAAGAAATCTGCTAAAATTCGCGACTCAGGTTCCACAGGTTGGAACCACGACTCGTGGAAACTTCCATGGCTCGTGGAACCCTGTCGTGGTTCTTGGGCCTTTTTGTCAAGCTGCGGGTCTGAGTTCCACGACTTGGGTTCACGACAGTTCGTGGAGCCCTCTCTTGGTTCTCAGTACAGGAAGTCTGGGCTACTGGATATGGGTTCCACGAGCATGGTCCACAAGTCGTGGAAACTTCCACGGATCGTGGATCCCACTCGTGGGTCATGAGAGTTCAATTGTAGGAAGTTTTCACGAGCAGCTTCTACAACCCGTGGAAACTTCTATGGTCTGTGATTCCTATTCATCGTCCTGACCTCAGAGGGCTAGCCTCTGTTTTGAGTTCCACGAGTCCAGTCCATGACATGTGGATTTTTCCATGGCTCGCGGATCTGGCTCATGTAATGACTGACAGTTGAAAATTTTATTTCTTTCTGATTTTCTAAGCTGAGTCTAGACTTTGGAGTTTTGGGGTGTTACAATATCTCCCCCTTGGGATCATTTGTCCTCGAATGATGGCTACATAAGCTGAGTTTGGAGGGAAAGAGCAGCAATCCCTACCAACTGAGTACTGGAAACTGATACCTAGCTGAACTGAGTTCCATGAATATGCAAGTATGCTGAAATGTAGGATAACCGAGTAAACAAGATAATGGGACTTGATTACACAAGAGTAAACTGAGAATCTGGAGAGGAACTATTACCTCAAGCTGAGACTAAATCAGAGGGAAAGAGGTGAGGGTACTCAGCCATCATGGCTGCTTTTGCTTCCCAAGTAGCTCCCTCTAAGGACTGAATCCTCCATAAAACCATTAGTGAAGCAACTTCCTTATTTCTTAAACTACGAATCTGATGGTGAAAAATCATAACTTGAACCTCCTCATAGGTGTGGCTATACTTCATAACCACACTCTCTAAAGGCACTATCGATGCCGGATTACCCACACACTTCTTCAATAAGGAAATGTGAAAGACTTGATGAAACCACTGCTAGTTCTGCAGGAAACTCTAATTCATAAGCCACATTACCAATCCTTTTCAAGATTCTGTAAGGACCTACATATGTGGGACTAATCTTCCTTTTCTTGCCAAATTTCATCACCCCCTTCATGGGTGACACTTTCAGGAAGACCCAATCATCAAGTTCAAACTCTGAGTCCCTTCTCCTCACATCTGCATAGGACTTCTGATAACTCTGAGCTGTCTTTAGTCTATCTCTGATGAGCTGAACTTTTCCATAGCCTCATGAACCGAATATGGCCTAACTAAGGCTGCTTCACCTACTTCAAACCAACCAACGAGTGACCTGCATCTACGCCAATAAAGTGCCTCATAAAAGGCCATCTGAATACTAGAATAGAAGTTATTATTATAGGCAAACTCTATGAGAGGTAGGTGATAATCCCAACTACCCTTGAAATCGATCACGCAAGCTCTCAACATGTCCTCTAAGGTCTGAATGGTACGCTCTTCCTGACCATCCATCTGCAGATGAAATGTTGTACCGAGATTCACCTGAGTCAAGCCTCTGCTGATGAACTGCACCTTTCAACTGAAGCAATATGGAATCACTATCCTGTTTCTCCTTAACCTCTGCTACCAATGAAGATTCTGATGCATTCTGGACTATTACACCACCATCTGTCGTGTCCATAAGACAAACTCCTAAACGAGCAAGCCTATGAACATCTCTGGCTAGTTCTTTGTTCTTTTCCTCTACATATGACACTCTACCCATGGATAGTCTGCTGAAGGCATCAGCCACCACATTGGCCTTACCCAGATGGTAGAGCACATTCATATTATAGTCTTTAAGGAACTCAAGCCACCTTCTCTAATGAAGATTCAACTCTTTCTTGGTGAACACATACTGGAGGCTCTTATGATCTGAGAACACATCAACATGAACACCATATAAGTAGTGTCTCCAAATCTTTAAGGAAAACACACGGCTGCGAGCTCAAGGTCATGAGTCGGGTAGTTCTTCTCATGGACCTTAAGTTGTCTGGAAGCATAAGCTATGACCTTACCCTGTTACATCAAAACACAACCCAGGATGACCTTTGATGCATCACAATAAACCACACAATCGCGCTTCAGCGCCTGCCAGCCTTTAGCGTAATCACGCAAGGGCAAGCGCAATAAGCGCCTTCCAGTGCGATAGCGCTGAGACGCCTGCCACCCCTTCAACATTGTTGGCGCTGGCCTAGAGCCGATGGCGCTGACCCTTTTCCAACGACTATATAACGCTGCAACTTCATTTTTCCAGCTCTCATTCTCTCATTTCTCACTCTAAAACACTATTTTCTCTCCTACAAATTGCTCTATTTTGATTCTAAGCCTTGGGGAGTTGGTTGGTTGTGGATTTCCCGTGTTCCTTTGTCATTTGGTAAGCTCCCTCCTCCCTTGAAATTTCTTAAAAACCTCCATGGATCCCTTCTTTAAGCTTGAGTTTTGGTAGTGAATTCTGGCCGTTCTAGCTGGTGCATGCTCATGGGAGTGGTATATTATCCTTCTTGACTCGGGTTTTTGCCTTTGTGGTAAGTATTTCTTGCCAAATTTCCGCTTTATTTTCAAAACTTCCATTCTTTAAACCCCAACCTTTGCGGGCTTTTTGATGCCCTTTTCCTTGGCCTTTTGTGCTCAAATTTGGAGCATAGCTTCTTGGCACCTTTGGGGTCGTCGTGGCTCTTTTCATTTTTGGTTTCAGGTTGTGGGCCCCGCGAGCCCACTTTGACCCAGCTACAATTGTAGCAATATGTGTACCAGTAGACTTGTTTTAACATTATATTTATAGTCTTGGTAGTTTGATTATCGTTCAGGAGTTCTCGAAGCATTTCGGGCTTGGACCTGGTTCTTCGGGCAGCTTGTCGTTGGACGACAGGTAGGTTACGGCTTAACTCCCTAGACTTTGCATATATCTGGTAAAATTGTACTATTTGGCATCCTTGGATTGGGTTACTAGGTTGGTACCACAGACCTTGACCACTTTTCCATGATCCATCCCGTTCTTTCCTCTGTTGAGTGTAGTACTCTTGTTGATTGATATTATTACCCTTGTGGTCTTGTGAGGCCTTGTTGACTCTGGAACATAGAAGGTGGGATCATTGGGAATGTCTGCGAGTCTCGAACATAGAATTTTCCTTCCAGGCTAGTTATGCTTACTAAGTAGCTTCGGAGCCTGTGCAGGGCCATAGGTTGATTGTGAGCTACCGGGCAGCTATTTCGTGTTCATCATATCATTTCCATGCATATAAAGAGGTTTTTCCACGCTTTTACTATGGTTTTGGGCTTCAGGCTCACTGGGACTATTTTCTTAAACTTGCATGGCCCCGGGGGCCCATTTTTGATGGAAATAAGTTGTCTTAATACGTGGATCTTCTTGGGGTAGAAAAAGGTCAAAATGTGGTTTTCATCATGATTTTCTACTATTTCTAGACTCAACCTGATCGGAGTGCTAGCTGAGTTTTCTCACTGATTTGAAATGACTTTAGACTCGACCGGGTCGAGCGTCTGAGAAATTTTTCCACTATTTTAAACTCGGGCACCCTTGGAAGGGTTTTTGAAACATCGTTTCACTTATTTAGTCCCAGACAGGGTCTAGGCATGCATACGGATTTGTTCTCTACTACGGTTCTAAGTGTGGAATTGGACTTGCTAGACTGTTACTTATGGATTTGAGAATTAGCCTGATTTGGGTGTTTATTCATTCTATTATCGATCATGTCTACTTTATCCTTCCCTCCCATTCTATATAGTTGAGGTTACTGGTATATCATCCTTTTCTAGAACTTATCTATATATATACTATTTTTGCGAGGATCCCAGGTGCGTCATTCTCTTTTTCACCCGTGTTTGCCATGTATATATCCCATTTGCTAGCCTTGCTTGTTGCTTTCGGTTGTCTTCCCTCTGGGCTAGTTCGTGTGTACTTTATCATTATTTTCTGTGACTGTTTATTTCTACTCTGCCTGCTACTGTTCTTTTACTTTATATGTGCCCAGTCGGCCTATGATACCTACTGGGTACCTTATGCTTCACATTTGGTGCTCACCCTAATCCCTGCATCTTTTGGTGCAGATCCTGGTGTGAGCCATCGCCATTAGAGCACCGGAGACTCGTGCGGGCAACTGTTCTTTTGGATCATCCAGGATGAGGGTGAGCTCTTGGCATTCAGAGCTTGACTTAGTTTATCTTTTGTATATTCTGCACTTTATTACTATTCAGAGACAGCTTATGTATATATCTCTTTTGGACCCTTTTGTACTCCTGTTGTAGTCGGCTCTTATATACTGTGATACTAGGTTTTGGGTTGGTTTAGCTTTCGTTTTGTATTTATATTACTCTGGTTATCCAGTTTGTTCATCTTGTTCCCTTGCTTCTGCTTATTTATTTGTTCTTTTGCTTAAACTATTAGAAAGTAGCCCATTACTAATCATTCTGGGCTACGGGGATTGGTTCGCCTACAGGAGGGTTGTAGGTGCCATCTTGACTGAGAAATTGGGTCGTGATAGCTTGGTATCAGAGCCCTAGGTTCATTGGTGTCATCATTATAGGAGCCAATGTCCAGTAGATTCCTGCAGATCAGGGCGGAGATGTCCGTGCTCAATCCTCGGGAGGCTATAGTGACATCTTAGGGAAATGAACTTTTCTTGCTTCTCTTTCTTGCGTAGTATCCTTGAAAGTTCCTGGAAATATCACTCGTTCTGGTTCACTCTTCCGCAGATGGTTCATACGAGATCGTCAGCTTTAGACGGTAGAGAGCCTCCTGCCCCTGCACCTCCGACTCCAGCTAGGGGTAAGGGTGGTCGCAAGGGCAAGGCTATAGGTCATCCTAGAGCACCAGCGCCTGCTAGGGCCGCCAAAGTTGTTATCGAGCCTGAGTATGACCATGAGCCAGAGTTAGCTCCAGAGCATCAACATGTGGACCCAGGGACGGCCCAGGTACCACCAACTCCAGGGACAGTTCCAGCATCGGTTTCTATGCCAGCTTCAGCCCCAGCTTAGTCTTCAGATGTTTGGGGTTTACTTGTTTAACTCTTGGGTATGATTGGGGAGTGTCCTTCTGAGACAGCACAGGCATCCGCTCAAGGGGCAGCCCTGGGTGTTCAGAGTTCATGAGCATAGCCTGTTACTGTGGCTCCCCGTACTGAGGTTGTTCTAGTTCCGTCAGTTGCCCAGCCTCTTACTCCTCACCCCACCATGGCAGATGGGGAGCAGAAGGCCTTGGGTAGGTTTCTGAGATTGGCACCACCGAGATTTGCTGGTACACATGGTTAGGACCCCCACAATTTTATCACCACCTATGAGGAGATGTTGTATCATTGGGTTTATTGGAGATCCACGGGGAAGGATATACTTTATATCAGTTGGAGGGTCTAGCAAAGCTATGGTGGAGATCACAGGTTGCTTGCAGGCCTTTTACGTCACCTCCCTGGACCTGATTTGAGTTTTATGAGGCCTTTATGACCAAGTTCTTGCCACAAAGAGCGTCGAAGGGAGGAGTTCACTAGAATTTTCTAGGATTCCATGACTATCTCAGAGTACAAAACCTGTTTCCATCAGCTTTCTCTGTTTGGGGCCATGATTATACCTACTAAGGCCGACAGGATTCGTAGATTTGTTTAGGGGCTGCGAAGAGAGTTCAGAGAGCCTGCAGAGATACTAGTTTCTAGCGGTCGATCATTCTAGGCCATTGCAGATTATGCCCGCATAGTTGAGGATTCACGTCGTCATGACACCGGGGCCAGAGATAAGTGGCCTCGACATCAGGGTGGTTACAGTGGTTCTAGGCAGGGTGGTAGAGGTTCCGGCCAGTGGGGTTGAGGTTATCAGCCACAACAGCATCAGGGTCAGTTTAGTTGACCAATTCAGGCTTCAATCTAGGCTTCAGGGTCTCAGTTTGAGCAGGGTCAGGGTATCCATCAGGGCTAGAGCGGTCGGTCTTCGAGGGGTGCATCTTTTGGGGCATCAGGACATGGTGGCCATTCGGATTCTACTGGTTCATCCCGATAGGGTAGGTCATTAGGGTCTTGTTACACTTGTGGTGTGGTTGGTCACTTTACTTGAGATTGCCCCCAGTAGGGTATAGTTCAGCCGACTGAGCCGTTGCGAGCAGTTCAGTCTCTAGGTAGAGGGGGTGGTGGTCAGGCTAGGGGTGGTGCCCTATATGGCAGAGCAAGTGGTAGAGATGGCGGTCGAGCAGGTGTAGGTCATTGTCAATTCTATGCGGTCCCTGGGAGACCAGAGGCAGAGGCCTCAGATGCTGTGATCACATGTACGATTTATGTATGCCGTCAGCTAGCTTATGCTTTGTTTGACCCTGGATCCACTTATTCATATATATATCTACCTACTTTCTGCCTTGTTTGGGGTTGGCTAGTAAGCCATTGTTTGTGCCTGTTTCTATTTCGACCCTAGTAGGAGATTCTTTAGTAGTGGATCAGAATTGAGATCCTATGTGATATTTGTTGGTGATTTGGATGCTTGGGCTGACTTGATGATACTTGATATGTTATACTTTGATGTGATACTGGGCAAGGACTGGTTATCCCCTCACCGTGTGGGTTTAGATTGTTATGCCAAGACTGTCACCATAGTCGTGCCCAGTGTGTCCCCGGTTGTGTGGCAGGGTTCTATTAGCCATGCACCGTCTGGTATTGTCTCTTGTATTCGAGCTAGGAAGTTGATTTCCAGTAGGTGTCTAGCTTATCTAGCATATGTCTGAGATGCTAGTGTTAACCCTGCTTCTCCTGAGTCTATTCCTGTGGTTAGAAACTTCCTAGATGTGTTTGCTACCGACCCGCCAGGCCTTCTACCTAAGAGGGATATTGATTTTTCCATTGAGTTAGAGCCAGGCACCAGGCCCATTTCTATCCCTCCTTACCGTATGGCTCCTGCTGAGTTGAGAGAGCTTAAGGAGCAGCTCCAAGATTTTTTAGCTAAGGGGTTTATTAGACTGAGTGTGTCTTCTTGGGGTTCTCCTATCCTCTTCGTGAAGAATAAGGATAGGTCGATGCGGATGTGTGTTGACTATCGATAGCTGAAAAAGGTGACAGTGAAGAATACGTATCCGATGCCCAGGATTGATGACTTATTTGATCAACTTCAAGGTTCTGCCGTGTTTTCTAAGATTGATTTGAGGTCCGGCTACAATCAGTTGAGGATTAGGGCAGAGGACATCGCTAAGACAGCATTCAGAGCACGTTATGGCCATTATGAGTTCCTGGTGATGTCTTTTGGGTTGACTAATTGTAATGACCCTTCCGGTTATTTCCACGTATACATTTTCCTTGAACCGTTAGAGCTTGTTTGTAGCGGCCCCAAGTCACTTAAGGCTTGTCGGGACCGGTATTTTGGTGCCGGGTCCATTTGTTTGGTCGTATGATAAGTTTTGAAGACAAGTAAGTCGGCAAAAGTTATCATAAGTTTCTTTAATAAATTTTTTGAACTTTTGGTAAAATGTCTCAGGGCTTTTCTCCCAATATATAAAGAGTTAGAAGTCCCCAAAATGCCAAATCGAAGGTCTACGAGTCTAGTTTCCAACGCACAAAACCTCACGTCCAACTGATCTTGGAGTAAAATGTTATTACTATTTTATCGCGGACTGTCTGGCAGAAACCGGATCGCGAACCGGGTCGCGAATCGGGTCGGGTCAAAATCGATTTTAAGCCTCAACTTCACGTTTTAAAATGCCATTTCAGTTCTGAAACAGTGAGAAAACATAAGGGAGGGTTCCAAGAGAGTTCTTGAGTATCAAAGCTCAGGAGCGCAGCCTGCTACTATGGCTCCCCGTGCGGAGGTCATTCCGGTTCCATCCGTTGCACAGCCTCTTGCTCCTCGCCCAGCTATGACAGAGTCAGAGCAGAAGGCATTGGGTAGGTTTTTGAGGTTAGCACCTCCGAGGTTTGCTGGTACTTCTGGACAGGATCCACATTACTTTATTACTACCTGTGAGGAGATGCTACATCATTTGGGTTTGTTGGAGACTCACGGGGTTGGTTATACTACCTATCAGTTGGAGGGCCCAGCGGAGTTATGGTGGAGGACCCAGGTTGCTTGTAGACCACCGTCGTCACCTCCTTTGACCTGGTCTGAGTTTTATGAGGCCTTTATGGACAAGTTCCTACTTCAGAGTGATCGTGAGCGTCGCAAGGAGAAGTTCTCTTACCTTGTGCAGGGGTCTACGACTATCTCGGAGTATGAGACCCGTTTTCATCAGCTAGCACCGTTTGGAGCTATGATCATTCCTACCGAGGCAAATAGGATTCGCAGATTTGTATGGGGTTTGAGGCCAGAGATCAGGCAGCCAGCTAAGATATTGATTGCCGGTGGTCAGTCATTTCAGACTATCGTAGACTATGCCCGCACTGTGGAGGACTTACAACGACATGATCAAGGGTCCAGAGATAAGAGGCCTCGACATCAGGGTGTTTATAGTGGTTCCAGATATGGTGGTAGAGGTCCTGGCCAGTGGAGCCAGAGTTATCATCCACAACAGCACCAGGGTCAGTCCAGTCGACCGGTTCAGGCTTCCCTTCAGACTTTCGATAGTACCCAGTTCGAGCAGGGTCAGAGCAGCCATCAGGGCTATAGCGGCCAGTCTTCGAGGGGTACAGTTTTTGGGGCATCAAGTCGTGGTGGTCATACGGGATCTGCTGGTTTATCTCGACCGAGTAGGCCGCCAAGGGCTTGTTTTACTTGTGGTGTGATTGGTCATATTGCTAGAGATTGCCCTCAGCAGGGTACAGTTCAGTTGGCCGAGCCTTTACGAGCAGTTCAGCCCCCGGCTAGAGGGGGTGGTCGTCAGAGTAGAGGTGGTGCTCCGCGCGGTAGGGCAGGTGGTAGGGATGGCGGTCGGATAGGTAGAGGTCGTCATCAGTTTTACGCGGTCCCTAGGAGACCAGAGGCAGAGTCCTCAGATGATGTGATTATAGGTACGATTTTTGTGTGCCATCAGTCTGCTATGGCTTTATTTAATCCTAGATCCACTAGTTCATATGTATCTGCCTACTTTATACCTTGTTTGGGGTTGGCTAGTGAGCCATTATCTGTTCCTGTTTCTGTTTCGACCCCAGTAGGAGATTCTTTGGTAGTGGATCGGATTGTGAGATCCTGTATGTTATCTGTTGGTGATTCAGAGACTTGGGGTGATTTGATGATTCTTGATATGCTAGATTTTGATGTGATACTGGGCATGGACTGGTTATCCCCTCACCGTGTGGTTTTGGATTGTTATGCCAAGACCATTACCATTGCCGTGCCCGGTGTATCCCCGGTTGTGTGGCAGGGTTCTGTTAGCCATGCACCATCTGGGATCATCTCTTGTCTTCGAGCTAGGAAGTTGATTTCCCGTGGGTGTTTAGCTTATCTAGCATATGTCCGAGATGTTAGTGCTGAACCTACTTCTCCTGAGTCTGTTCCTGTGGTTAGAGACTTCCTCGATGTGTTTCCTACCGATCTGCCAGGCCTTCCACCTGAGAGGGATATTGATTTTGCTATTGAGTTGGAGCCGGGCACTAGGCCCATTTCTATTTTTCCTTACCGTATGGCTCCTGCTGAGTTGAGAGAGCTTAAGGAGCAGCTCCAAGATCTGTTAGCTAAGGGGGTTATTAGACCTAGTGTGTCACCGTGGGGTGCTCCGTATTCTCTTCGTGAAGAGAAGGATGGGTCGATGCGCATGT
>QJPP01003570.1:0-48590 GCA_003996215.1 Jaltomata sinuosa
AGCTGTGGGCCTGTGCAGGGTCGGTAGATTGATTGTAAGCTGTTGGGCAGCTATTGTTGTGTGTGATCATATCATTTCCATGCATATAAAGAGGTTTTATCGATGTTTTACAGTGGTTTTGGCTTCGGGCCTACTGACACTGTTTTCTAAACCAGTAATAGACAGAATAGAAGCAAGTAGTCACAGAAATCAACGAAAGGTACACATGAACTTGCCCAGAGGGAAATCAACAGAACCACAGATGAGGCTAGTAAGCAGAATATACACACCAAAAGCACAGGTGAAAGTAAGAAACAACGCACCTGGGATCCTGGCAACAACAGTGTATACAAAATAAGTTTACGGAATGGACGGTATACCGGTAACCTCAAGTGTAAGAAGAAGAGAGAAAGAGTAATAATAGGCATGCTCAAGACATGAATCAACCCAACTAATCATAACAATCTCAAATCCAGAACTAACAGTCTAGCAGTAACCAAACTCATACTCATCCCTAATAGAGAACAACTCTGTAAGTAAAATAGCAAAAGTCTACCTACAGTCCCCCGGCCGCCCATACAACCGAGGAACACAACCAAGTGAAAACAAACCCTCCGGCATCCCATACTACCGGAGCGTACAATCAGCAAACAGCAAACAAGGGTGGAACCTCGAACCATGAATGATATGATGCATGAAGATCTCAAGTGCCATAGTATCTCTGTATGTACCTCCTCCGGCGCCGATCCGGCCTAGCAGGTAGGTTCCATGGAAGGACTCTGCCCGTATACCTCTACTCCACCGTATACCCCTCTTCCGGCACACGCAGCCCGTAGCTCCTGGCCCGGATAGCAAGGTCCATGGAGGTCCCCGACCCCATACCAAAACTCAGTATCAGAACATGTATCAAGATAGAGACCCAGTCTCGATATCAAGATATAGACCCAGTCTCGAATATGCATGCCCAGACCCTGTCCAGGACTAAAAATAGTAGGAAAATATCTCAAAAACCCCTCCAAGGGTGCCCGGGCGTAGCCGGGTCTAAACAGTAAAAAGTCATCTCATGTGCGTCGTTCCAATCGAGGCTAAAAATCATATCAAGTAGTAAGAAACTCCACTAGCACTCCGGCCCTGCCGAGTCTAGTGATAATCGTAAAACTGATGATTTTAAACCACAAGTGAAATCAACCATTTCCAAATCATTTCCATCAAAACGGGCCCCCCGGGCCATGCAAGGTTTAGAAAACAGTGTCAGTAGGCCCGAAGCCAAAACCACTGTAAAACATCGATAAAACCTCTTTATAGGCATGGAAATGATATGATCACACACAACAATAGCTGCCCAACAGCTTACAATCAACCTACCGACCCTGCACAGGCCCACAGCTACTCAGCAAGCATAACCAGCCTAGAAGGATAATTCTATGCCCGGGACTCGCGGACATTCCCAAAATCCCACCTTCTATGTTCCAGAGTCAACAAGGCCTCGCAGGACCACAAGGGTAAATAAAATATATCCGCAAATACTACAAACAACGGAGGAATAAAAATAGCGGACATGAATAAAGCGGTCAAAGTCTGTGGTACCAACCTAATAACCCAACCCAAGGATGCCCATTAATACAATTTTATTTTATATATACGGAGTCTGGGGAAATTAAACCGTAATCTACCTGTCGTCCGACGACAAGCTGCTAGAACAACGATGTCCAAGCTCGAACCACTCCGAGAAAATCCAAAACTAAATCGGAATCGGATTCGGATTTGAGACAGAATAACTTGACGTAGATAATTGATTTACTTTACCAAATATATTTTCCCCACAATAAAACCTCTCACGTAAATGAGTAATGTTTATGCAGCAGCCAAGACTTAATAGCAATGCTTATACAGCAATTTAGAACTATTGATTTCATGAATTGTGTAATACAATTCAGTGAAATTGCATAGTAATAATGCATATATACATTTGGCACATAGTGGAACGCATGGTGGCAGTATGCACCATGGTGGCCACTTCCCACAACTCCACGTGGAGTTGGGTGCCAACTCAAATTGTTCTATCCCGTTATATATATATTCGGGTATTGCATAAATTTGTGGTAAAATAAATATAATATTTTAAATATACCATAATTATTAGAAAATCATTTCCAACAAAACCTACTATATTATAATAATAAATTTTAACATAATTAAATTTACTATCTCCGTTAAAAAATTACGGAGTATAAAAATCTTATAAAATAAATACATATATACTTATAATGTATCAAATATATTTTTCATAAACCTTTAAAATATTTTGAAAAGGCAATAATAATATAATTTGTACCAAATTCAACTTTTAAATAAATATTTCAAATACACGCACGATGCTAATAAGGTTCTTAAGTTTAGGCTCGTAATTCGCCTACGCACGATTTCGATACTCAAGAATTCTCTCGGGATCCTCCCTTATATTTTATCACTGTTTTGGAACTGAAATGGCATTTTAAAACGTGAAATTGAAGCTTAAATCGGGTTAAACCCGACCCGATTCGCGACCCGGTTCGCAACCCGTTTTCTGCCAGACAGTCCGCGGTAAAAAAGTCATAACTCTTTGCTCCGAGATTATTTGGACGTGTGGTTTTGTGCGTTGGAAACTAGACTCGTAGACCTTCGATTTGGTATTTCGGGGGACTTCTAACTCTTTATATATTGAGAGAAAAGACCTGATACATTTGACCCAAAGTTCAGAAAATTTGTTAAAGGTCTTACGATATCTTTTGTCGATTTGCTTGACTTCAAAACTTAAACGTGGAAATGACCGGAAGGGTCATTACAATATATATGTAATGTAGCTCACAACATAGACACAAGTATGGACAATAATTAGCCATTGGATGTATAATTACGCCCAAGATCACTACCCCACACTTAGAATCTTGTTCGTCCTCGAACAACTCTTTACATTACTCACAGTCACTGGAGACTCTAACCTCACTATTTGATCTACAACACTCAAGCTAGAACTACATTGACTACATGAATATCAAGTTCTACCTTAGGCATGTTATATTGCAATTTAAGCACATGAATACTACTTCAAGACTTCCTAGCCTCAAAAATTGACTCTACCCAGCTGGCAAACTCATGCACATTACTCAACTAAGAGATCATATAAGTCACCTATCCATCATTAAACATGCACCCTCACTATAAGAGAGTCACTCATATTCACTCACACATATGCAAATTTTCACAAGAATGGGTGTAAGACTCAAATTTCACTTACTCTCACAAAAAATTCACATGTCACATAAGATGAACCATAACCTTGCCCTTCGTATAGTACTTTACTAATATCAGAATGTCAAAGCTCAAGATCAAGTAGGACTTTAAGGATTGTAATATAGGCTAAGGGATGGGTAAGAACTATTTTGTCAAGAATAGCGACTATCTTCCCTAAGCTCTTTAATACATCACACTTTATATTAGAATCATCTGCAACCAACCTAGTTTACACCACTATTATCTTCCCAACTCTCTTTTGTTTTGCCCCATCTTTTTAAGCTAGCTTATCTTTAGTAGGGAGTATTTTCTATCAACACATGATTCGCTCACTTCTTTTGAACAATTTTTCTTTTCATTACATTACTCACTACCAATAACACATAAACCTTTTCAACACACCAAAAGATATTTCCTTGGAGCTCAACTTCATTATTTCCTTCTTCAATTTTACACTCCTTGACATCTTAATTGTTATATCCGATAGGACACAACTTCGGGACTCACATAAAAAATAATTAAGTAAAAAAATTATTTTTATAAAAAATAATTAAAGAGAGAGAGAGAGTCGAAAAAGAGTCGCCACCTAATTTTAGGATAATTAGGAAACCTTATTAATAATTGAACAAATTTAGTCTATGAAACCAGTTAGATTCTAGGTAAGGGTTCAAGTTATTTAGAAGAGAAGGGGTTAGGCATCCTTTAGAATCCACAAGGGTGGTTCCCAGCTGAGTTCATTTCTTCAATTGAGGAGATAAAATAAATGCCTTGATTCTTTTGAGTTAGAGAAAAAGACTCTCCAAAACTCTAAGAATTCAAGGACAAACTTTTACAAAATGGCCTAATATTTGTCTATCGTTAGCTAAAATAAATAAATACAATAAAGAATTATACAACATCTTCGAATTTTAATTCGAATATCTTCTTCGAAAAGCATTTTCGTGTACCTATAAACACACTTAGTAAAAGTGTTAGTAATGAATGAAAATTAATCAAAAAAAATTTAATAAATAATAACTAAGAATAAACTCATCTTATATACATTGGAGGCCTTGGAAATCGACGAAAATTTCTCCATCGGCCAGTTAAATTGATATTCCATATGAAATAATTGAACTCAAAATAACATCCGTCTTTTATTATGGGGAGGCCTCGAAAATCCGATGGAGCGACTCTTTCATTGGCCAGTTAAATTGATATTCAATATAAAATAATCGAACTCAAAGTAACATACGTCTTTTATTATGGGGAGACCTTAAAAATCCGACGGAGAGATTCTATCATTGGTCAATTAAATTATAATATATTTTCTGAACATACAGTCAATATAAAACTAATAAAAAATCATGTATGTAAAATAAAATGAGACAACCAGTAAACAGTAGAGGTAACAACACGTGGGTTGCTTGAAATTAATTCTAAGTAAAATGAGACCAACTAAATATGAACAAAAATAAATAAACAGTAATTAAATGAAGCAACAACAAGATGTTAGAGTAAACATAAATCAAGTAGCCAATACTAATAAAAAATAGTCAAAAACATAGAATAAACAACGACCAAATATAGCAACAAACAACAATGGTGAAATTAAAATAAAAGATACCTATTGACAGAGTCAGCAACGAAGGTCATTGTCGGAGGAGATGAAAAGCCACTGGAGAGAACCGTTCTGGCCAGATCTGATTCGCCGAGTTCATTGGATGTGAGCTGCTACTAGTTTGTCTGTGAACCTGTAAAACAAACAAACTTAAAATAACATGAGGGGAAAGGGTTGATACAGTTGATGGAGCTCCGTTTGTTGATTTGTCGGAGCCCTGCCGGAATTTATTGCGGCATTTGCGTGGCTTGTTGCATCATCATGGAGATGTTAGTGACGTGGGTAAGGGGTTCTGGTGGTGTGTTGGTGGGGACTGAGAGGAGTTGTGGGTGGTGGAGCTGATTGGAGTTCGTAGTGGTGTGGGAGCTTGGAGCTCGTGGGTCTGTTCGTCGGAGATGACAAGGGAGAAGAGAGGAGGGAGATTGGTGGCTGTTTGGTGGTGTTTCTGGTGGAGTTTGGGGAAGAGGTTGTGGTGGCTGGTGGTTTCATTTTCTTCCTGTTCAAGTAACGGAGAACGGAGTTGAGGTAGCAGCGGTGGTGGACGCTTGGGTGTTGCTGATTTTTGAAGGAGAAGATATGGGTGGAGGAGAAGGGAGAGGAAGTGGTTGTTTGGTGGTGATGTGTGGGTTGTTGGGTGGTGGAGCTCTGATGATCGGAGAAGGCAGCAACAGGGAAGGTTGCGTCTGTTTTAGGAATGAAACGGAGGAGAGAAAATTATTCTCTTTTGGTAATGTTGCCATTTTTGAAAATTTCTAACACCAAAGAGTGTGTTTGAGTGTATGAGACACTTTATAGAAATTTTTAAAACCCTAAACCATTTAGGTGGTAAAACAAAACCATGGGCTATCAAAATTGTGTGCTCAAAACTATAGTTTACCTAAAACCATGTGTTATTTATTTATATGTGCAAAAAATATTTTCTCTACCTTTATGTATTAATGGACTGTTTAAAAAATAAACAATTGATGATTCAATAAAATTAAACAATATTTATTTATGAAAAAATGATTGTAACAAAAATTAATGATAATTAAAATTAACTAAAATGAATAAAAATTTGATAAAAATCTCAATATTTTCAAAAGTGAAGATAATTATCAATAAATTGTATTAACATTGAAAAAATATGAGAAAAATTATATTCTCAGTAATTTAACGAATAAAAGATTTAAAAATATTAACTTGAAAAATATCATGCCAAAATTGGGTATCAACAACTGCCCCTCTTTGTTCAGAGTTGATGAAAGAATCTTTGAACGAAAACGTTGACGTGTAGCCAATTTTGACTTGACAAAGAAAAGGAATAACATATGCACAGAATGATGCCAGACTTTGATAGAGACTTGAAAATGCTCTATGTCTGCTGCCGAGGTTGAATTATTTTAAATGAAAGATAATAAACAAGGAAAAAATATTCTAGGATGAAAAATAATTACGTACCTTTGACATTGTTTTCCAAAATAACCCAGTGTCCAATTATGAGATGTTGGGGATACAAAGTTGTGTACCTGTCTCATTGAAAGGCGGACGATCCAACTTGTTCTTTGAACAGCGAACAACTCATTTTTGTCTCATTGAAAGGCGGACAACTTATTTTTGTCTCATTGAAAGGCAGACAACCTATTTTTGTCTCATTGAAAGGCGGACGATCCAGTTTAAATTTGATATGTCACTTTGAACGAGGTGACAACCCAATATGTCTCATTGAAAGGTGGACAACCCAATATGAATTTGATATGTCACTTTGAACGAGGTGACAACCCAACTTGTCTCATTGAAAGGCGGACGACCCAACTTGAATGTGATATGACACTTTGAACGAGGTGACAACCGAACGTGTCTCATTGAAAGGCTGACGACCCAACTTGAATTTGATATATCACTTTGAACAAGTTGACAACCCAACGTGTCTCATCGAAAGGCGAACGACCCAAATTCAATTTGATATGTCACTTTAATCGAGGTGATAACCCAACGTGTCTCGTTGAAAGGTGGACGACCCAACTTGAATTTGATATGTCACTTTGAACGAGGTGACAACCCAACGTGTCTCATTGAAAGGAGGACGACCCAACTTGAATTTGATATGTCACTTTGAACGAGATGACAACCCAACGTGTCTCATTGAAAGGCGGACGACCCAACTTAAATTTGACATGTCACTTTGAACGAGGTGACAACCCAATGTGTCTCATTGAAAGGTGGACAACCTAATCTTATCTCTTTGAAAGGCGGATGACCTAACTTGAATTTGATATGTCACTTTGAATGAGGTGACAAGCCAACATTTCTCATTGAAAGGCGGACGACCCAATTTGAATTTGATTTATCATTTTGAACAAGGTGATAACCCAACATGTCTCATTAAAAGGTAGATGACCTAATTTGAATTTGCAATGTCACTTTGAATAAGGCGACAACTCAACATGTCTCGTTGAAAGGCGGATGACCCAATTTGAATTTGATATGTCACTTTGAACGAAGTGACAACCCAACATGTATTATTGAAAGGCGGACAACCCAATTTGAATTTGATATATCACTTTGAATGAGGTGACAACTCAACATGTCTCGTTGAAAGGCGGATGACCCAACTTGAATTTGATATGTCACTTTGAACGAGGTGACAACCCAACTTGTCTAATTGAAAGGTGGACGACCCAATTTGAATGTGATATGTCACTTTGAATGGGATGGCTTCCCAACTTGTCTCCTTGAAAGGCGGAATGACCTAACTTGAATGTGATATGCCACTTTGAATGGGGTGGCTTTCCCAACGTATCATAACCATCTGCACTAAACTCATTAGTAGAAAATACAATATGTCACAAAGAAAAAGGTGAGGATCCAACATAACATGTCACAAATATAGGAGCGACGATCCAATAAAACATGTCACAAATATAGGAGTGACGATTCAACTTAAAAAAATACATCATTTTAAACGGGATGACAACTCAATTTTAAAAAATATATCATTTTGAATAGGATGACAAACTAATTTTTTTTAAAATGTGTCATTTTGAATGGGATGACAACCCAATTTTAAAAAATTTGTCATTTTGAATGGGATGACAAACCAATTTTAAAAAATGTGTCATTTTGAATGGGATGACAACCCAATTTAAAAAAATGTATCATTTTGAATGGGATGACAAACCAATTTAAAAAAATGTGTCATTTTGAATTGGATGACAACCCAAATTTTTAAAAAATGTGTCATTTTGAATGGGATGACAAACCAATTTTAAAAAATGTGTCATTTTGAGTGGGATGACAATCCAATTTTAAAAAATGTGTCATTTCGAATAGGATGATAAATCAATTTAAAAAATGTGTCATTTTGAATGAGATGACAACCCCATTTTAAAGAATATGTCATTTTGAATGGGATGACAACCCAATTTTAAAAAATGTGTCATTTTGAATGGGATGACAATCCAATTTTAAAAAATGTGTCATTTTGAATGGGATGACAAACCAATTTTAAAAAATGTGTCATCTTGAATGGGATGACAACCCAATTTTAAAAAAAGTGTCATTTTGAATGGGATGACAACCCAATTTTTTTTTAAAAATGTGTCATTTTGAATGGGATGACAACCCAATTTAGAAAAATGTGTCATTTTGAATGGGATGACAACCCAATTTTAAAAAATGTGTCATTTTGAATGGGATGACAACCCAATTTTAAAAAATGTGTCATTTTGAATGGGATGACAACTCAATTTTAAAAAATGTGCCAATTCGACAAGGTAACAACTCAACATGTCAATTTGATAAGTTGACAACAACTTTAACAAGGAAATGCACTTGACAAGTATTTAGAAAGATGGGTGCTTGCCCCAATTTTATTTGGAACAATGAAGCATGTGAAGAGAGAATCAAGTGTTGACTGCAGTTGGCACCAACATTTAGCATTTAGTAAAAAATTTCACGTTTGCTTCTCCTTTAATAGAGATTGGCTTCGAGGTAATTCCTATAGCTTCAAGTGGTACCTCAAACATACCTAAGTATCAACAAGATTTGTTTGTCTTACTTCAAACAAAGGTTTTGAACTATACCTATCCTCATGTTTCAAGTGCTCTCACCATAAAGAAAGTCCTCATTTGCACACATTTGAGGTATTTAATTTGAGGATATTTTCAAAGAACACTCACACTCAGAAAAATGTTCAATGCATGCAATTGTGATGCCATATGCTTGGCCTTCATGTAAATCTCCACTAATGTGAGAACATTTGAGATGAGATCATGTAGGGATTGTAATCGGCTTGTAATGTAGGTTTAGGGATGGGTAGGATATTCATTTGGGATGAAAGTGACTTAATCCCTCCTTGAACATTGCATTGAATTTCTGCTTTTGTTGCACTTTTGGCACTTGAACTTTACGTTGTCCCTTTCTTTTATTTTGACTTCTTTTGAATCTTTGCTTATCGGAGTCTTCTCTCCTTTTTTCTGACGATTCCATCTTTTTTCAATTTCTTCATTATTGTTGGAGTGTTTTTCTTTGCTATTTCTCCTTGTCTTGACCTTGTAGAGAGCTTTTGACTCCTTTTTTTTTTCTTTTGAAGTCATTTTGTATCCTTGTCTTTAAGGGATGCAATATCTTTTGCTTTTGACAGCTTCAAACTTGAATTTTCTTGAGTAATTTGCACATTTTCAATGCGCTAAAGAAGGTCGGGCCAAGAGAGGGATAGTGCATGTAAGCACTCAGAAGGGTATATGCTAAAATGTAGTTGTCCAAAGAAAAGGCTTTTAGGCTCAAAGGGGGATATGCTACGGATTAATGTCATTAAAAGGCACAAAAGGTCAAGGAAGGCCTACAATCATTTCTCAAATCAAATATTACTCAGGATTTTGCCTCAACAAACATTCAAGCCAAGTTCTAGTTCAACAATGTAATGCAATTAAATTTAATCTAAAAGCTCACCACACAGTGCACATGAAACAATGAGGTTGGTTTTATTCTTATCTTGAATGTATGCAAGAGAATATTCTCAAGCGTCACAAAGATACGACTAAGAGGTACAAAAAGAATCTATGGTTCACCTGAAGTCAACATTCTCAATCAATTATTTTGCACATTTCTAACAGTTTTGGCACCAACTAATTCAAAGATGTGATTCTTAAAAAGTTTGTTTTTTTGAATAAGGGATACCGAACCCAAGAAAGGCTTCCTACGTATCTCATTCCGAGGAATGAGAATCAGGTGTGCGTAGTTCATGCAGATATGACATAAAATATATCATCTTTGAAAGAATGTCAGATATATGCACAAAAAATGATGTAAAGAAGAATGAATGAAAACATGATAGTCATGAAAAAAAAAATAGAGGAGTGTCACAACTCAATCAAAAGCTCTCCTGATTTGTCTGTTTGACGCTTCATGGAGTTCAATATCATATGTTGCTCTTTTTGCTATTCTGGTGGAATTTTTGAGGATCTTCCTCAAAAATTCTGCCCCTGTTTTGACTTCAACAACTGTGTGTATTCAATCTTGTAACAAACACCATCTTCTGCAGAATTTTTGAGACCTTCTAAAAAATTCTGCCCCAATTTTCATTACAAATAATTGAAAAGCTTACGGGGAATATGACCGAGCCAGTGTTGCGCCTACGTATCCCATTGAGCCAGAAATCAGGTCAAACAGAGTGTCAACTTTTGAAATAAATAATCATATTTACAGCAAAATATGCACACAAAATCAAACAAGTATGTACAAAACCAATTAGGTAGCATTTAGCATATAAAGAGTGCATAATGCGTATTAGTATACATGTGACCTTTTAAGCCAAAGGTGAGCCAAGGTGGTCTCACTAATGGATCCAACACCTCTTGAGTATCGGGTCAACTTAGGTCAATGCCTAATTAAGAGTTTTGGTTTAGCTCTACGCTAGGTGTCTAAGAGTGGGCTTTCTTCGAAATGGACCGGGTCCCAAGCGAACAACTTAAATTGAAAATACGATAGCCATTGGATGCATGACATACTCGTAAACTATCATATTTTTGAGAAAGTGTTATTTGTGAAAAGAAGCCACGGGATAGTGAACCCCTATTAAAGATAAATAAAATCATATGTCATGTGGAAGAAAGATGCTATGTATGCAATGACAATATACATATGATGTAATAAATAATAAATAAATAATCTAATAAAAGTAAGGAATATACAATTTACAAATAACCAACAAAATATACAAGGTGCAAATAAAAAATTAATTAAACAATGAGAATTTTTTTTGTAAAAAAGTAAAAACTCCTCAATTGAAAAAAATGAATTCATAATGGTTAAAACTTTTTAGTTCCCAACAGAGTTGTCATTCTATCATATCCGATAGGACACAACTTCGGGACTCACACAAAAAATAATTAAATAAAAAAATTATTTTAAAATAAAATAATTAAAGAGAGAGAGAGAGTCGAAAAAGAGTTGCCACCTAATTTTAAGATAATTAGGAAACCTTATTAATAATTGAATAAATTTAGCCTACGAAACCAGTTAGATTCTAGGTAAGGGTTCAAATTATTCCAAATGGAAGGGGTTAGGCATCCTTCAGAATCCACAAGGGTGGTTCCCGGTTGAATTCATTTCTTCAATTGAGGAGATAAAATAAATGTCTTGATTTTTTTAAGTTAGAGAAAAAGACTCCAAAACTCTAAGAATTCAAGGACAAACTTTTACAAAATGGCCTAATATTTGCTTATCGTTAGCTAAAATACAATAAAAAATTATACAACATCTTCAAATTTCCATTCGAATATCTTCTTCGAAAAGAATTTTCGTGCACCTGTAAACACACTTAGTAAAAGTGTTAGTAATGAACAAAAATTAATCAAAAAAAATTTAATAAATAATAACTAAGAATAAACCCCTCTTATATACATTGGAGGCCTTGAAAATCGACGGAAATTTCTTCATCGTCCAGTTAAATTGATATTCGATATGAAATAATTGAACTCAAAATAACATCTGTCTTTTATTATGGGGAGGCCTCGAATATCCGACGGAGCGATTCTTTCATTGGCCAGTTAAATTGATATTCGATATAAAATAATCGAACTCAAAATAACATCCGTCTTTTATTACGGGGAGGCCTCAAAAATTCGACGAAGAGATTATATCATTGGCCAATTAAATTATAATATTTTTTCTGAACATACAATCAATATAAAACTAATAAAAAATCATGTATGTAAAATAAAATGAGACAACCAGTAAACAGTAGAGGTAACAACACATGGCTTGCTTGAAATTAATTCCAAGTAAAATGAGACGAACTAAATATGAACATAAATAAATAACCAGTAATTAAATGAAGCAACAATAAGATGTTAGAGTAAACATAAATCAAGTCAACAATACTAATAGAAAACAGTCAAAAACATAGAATAAACAATGACCAAATATAGCAACAAACAACAATGGTGAAATTAAGATAGAAGATACTTTTTGGCAGAGTCAACAACGAAGGTCATTGCCGGAGGAGATGAAAAGCCACTGGAGAGAACCGTTCCGGCCAGAATTGAATCGTCGAGTTCATTGGATGTGAGTTGCTACTAGTTTGTCTGTGAACCTGTAAAACAAACAAACTAAAAAGAAACATGAGGGGAAAGGGTTGAGACAGTTGATGGAGCTCCATTTGTTGGTTTGTCGGAGCCCTGCAAGAGTTTATCGCGGTATTTGTGTGGATTGTTGCTTCATCGTGGAGATGTTGGTGACGTGGGTAAAGGGTTCTGGTGGTGTGTTGGTGGGGATTGAGAGGAGGTGTGGGTGGAGCTGATTGGAGTTAGTGGTGGTGTGGGAGATTGGAGCTCGTGGGTCTGTTCATCGGAGACGACGAGAGAGAAGAGAGGAGGGAGATCGGTGGCTGTTTGGTGGTGTTTCTGGTGTAGTTTGGTGAAGACGTTGTGGTGGCTGGTGGTTTCATTTTCTGCCGGTTCAAGTAACGGGGAACAGAGGTGAGGTAGCAGCGGTGGTGGATGCTTGGATGTTGCTGATTTTGGAAGGAGGAGATATGGGTGGAGGAGAAGGGAGAGGAAGTGGTTGTTTGGTGGTGATGTGTGGGTTGTTGGGTGGTGGAGCTCCGATGATCAGAGAAGGCAGCAACATAAAAGGTTGCGGTTGTTTCAAGAATGAAACGGAGGAGAGAAAATTATTCTCTTTTGGTATTGTTGCCATTTTTGGAAATTTTCACCACCAAAGAGTGTGTTGAGTGTATGAGACACTTTATAGAAAATTTTAAAATTCTAAACCATCTAGGTGACAAAACAAAATCATGGGCTATCAAAATTGTGTGCTCAAAACAATGTGCTCAAAACTATGGTTTACCTAAAATCATGTGTTATTTATTTATCTGTGCAAAAAATATCTTCTCCACCTTTATGTATTAATGGACTGTGTAAAAACTAAACAATTGATGATTCAATAAAATTAAACAATTTTTATTTATGAAAAAATGATTGTAACAAAAATTAACGATAATTAAAATTAACTAAAATGAATAAAAATTTGATAAAAATCTCAATATGTTCAAAAGTGAAGATAATTATCAATAAATTGTATTAACATTGAAAAAATATGAGAAAAATTATATTCTGTGCAATTTAATGATTAAAAGATTTAAAATATTAACTTAAAAAATATCAGGCCAAAATTGGGTGTCAACATTAATTTCTCAACTAAAGTGCTTAGGAGTTTTTGATAAAATTGTGGAAAATTGAAAGAAAAGGAATAAACTATATATGAGGCTACCAAAGAATAAGTCAAAGGTTCAACGGAGTTGACTATGATAATGCAAAAAGGGTAAATAAAGAGGGTATAAAACATGGATATCAAAGAAACGCCTATATCATCTCCTAAACTCAACATTATTTATTTCGCTTTGCAGACACATGGGGCAAGTTCTAGAGACCGAAATGCAACATGGAATATAACAAAAACCTCACTCACACTTGGCACATGTTCAAATCAAGAAGGATACCTATAGACTTTCAACCAAGCAATTTCAAGAATTCAAATTTAAGCCAACAAGAGTCAGATAAAAGAGCTTAGGTGTCTCACAGTAGTTATTCAATTTTTCCAATCATGCCATAAAATTAAACACCAACTTTCAACAAGTAATCATATGTAGCACCTAGCAAGGGCATCTCTATTTATTTCTAAAAATTAAAAAAGATACTGAGTTCAAAGGTATCCCCCTCGAAAAAGAACCGAAAAGAAAAATCGAGGGGTGGTGAAGTGTGCTTCTGCTAAACAGACCAAAAACCAAGACTGACAACAAACAAAAATTCTTTTTGTAATTTTTTTTAAAATTAATCAAAAACTTACAAATAAATAAAAATAGAAATATTATAGCGCACTTCACCCTAAACAATATTAGAAGATTCCCACCCCACACTTAAAATCATACTTTATCCCTAAAGTATAAACTAAAATTAAAGATAGAAATACTCCCTGAGGCCTCTAGGCCTAGCTAGTAGCATCAAGTCCATCAAAGAGGTCCGGGGAACCCCACACTTAGTGTTTTCCATGCTTCTTAGCTATGATCTCAGGTACTCAGACTTCCCTTCAACCTGGAAACATAACACAAAAACAAAACCAAAGGTGAAACTAAAAAAACACAAAATAGAAAATAACTACCTTAACTTGGGTTACCTCCCAAGCAACGACTAATTTATTGTTGCGACACGAATCACATCACAACTATCATCCATATTCTCTCATCCTATTCCTCCCACTTAGGGCCCATCTTCTTCTTATTTTATGCTCTCTCATATGCTCACAATCAAAGTCTGTAGCCTTTCTTACACCTATCTTCTCATGATTCCATTCAAGTTTTTGAGGTTCAGACTTATTCGTCAACTCAGGAAACTCCATGAGAGAGTCCAAAGAGGTAATTGGAGGTATTTTTTCACCACCCCACACTCATCCACTTCCACAGCTGTGAGCATACATAAATCTTTGTAGTGTGAGGGTGTGTCGAGTGTGTTGTACACTCTGAAGACCACCTCTTCATCATTTAATCTCATTTTTAGCGTTCCCTCTCTAACATCTATCAATGCTCCACCAGTAGCAAAGAAATGGTGCCCCAATATTATTGGTACATTGTAATCTGCATCATAGTCAAGAACAATAAAGTCAGCAAGATTAATGAACTTACCAACCTTGATGAGAACATCCTCAATAGTTCCTTTGGGGACCACTCTAGTTCTATCTTCCATCTATAGGACAACTGATGCAGGCCTTGGATTTCCCAACCCAAGAGTATTAAACACTAAAAGGAGCATCAAGTTGATGCTTGCCCTCAAATCACTCAAATCTTGGACAACATCACTTTCACCAATTTGTATGGGGAGGGTGCACCTCTCATAGTCCTTGAGCTTTTTAGGCATTTTTCTCATGACCATCGAACTGAACTCTTTAGTAAGTGCCACAGTCTCAATATCCCCAAGCCTTCTTTTATTCGCCACTACATCCTTCAAGTACTTAGCATACTTACGCATTCCCTACAAGGCATCTAACAAAGGAAGGTTAATGTGAAGTTATCTGAATGTGTCAAAGAACTTCTTAAAATAAGCATCCTCTTTGGCTTTCTTAAGCTTTTGAGGGAATGGTGGTGGTGGTCTGTTTTGAATCTTCCCATTTGGATTTCATTTAGGGTACTCAGACTTTCCCTTTTTGTCAGCTTCTTTCGACTCAATTTGCTTATTTGTTCGCTTAGGTGTGACCAATTCTGCTTGCACCTCATGGTTTCTCTTTGGAGGTGCATCAATCAAATCTCTATCACTCCTCAAGGTGATTGCTATCACTTGCTTTGGATTTTCTGTATCCCCAGGAAAACCCTCTAGAGGTCTTGTATTTTGTGCATGAGCTAACTGACCCATCTGTATCTCTAGATTCTTCTGAGCTAGTTGCTGATTTTTGATTTTTGCAGCCACTCATTCTTTATTTGCCAAAATCTTTTTCAAAGTCTCTTCTATATTATTGACCTAAGCGTTGGTATTCACACCTTGATGCTACTGAAAATGCTGAGATTGGCCTTGATTATTTCCCCAAGAGTAGTTGGGTTGGCTCTGCCAGTTGCGGTTGTAAGCATTCCCATAGTTTTGATTACCTTTTTGTGCATTGCCCACAAAATTTACTAACTCCTGATTCGCTTCAAACAAGTCTATCGAATGACAACTAATACCACAAATTTCACACCATGTTTGAACTTGCTGCAATGCATTAACCGGAGCCTGAGGTTGAACCATACTCAGTTTGTTGAACTGAGTTATCACCTGGTTTTGAAAAGTGGCCAACTACGCAGCTAGTGTTGTGACACTATCTAGCTCGAGCATACCTGCATGCTTCTTCACCATATTTCAGGACATATCACCATGCCACTTTGGATTACCTTATGCAATATGGTTAGGAGATCATACAACTCATCATAAGTTTTTTCCAAAGCCTGACCACCTGCCGCTGAATCTAGGAAATTTTTCATATTGTGGTTAAGACCTTCAACAAAAGTATGATCTAGTACCTCATTGGTTTGTTTGTGATGTGGGCAATCTCTGAGAAGAGACTTCAATCTCTCCCATGCATGATAGATATTTTCGTCTGACTTCTGCTTAAAATATAAAATCCGCTTCTCAACTTTGCAGTTTTGCGTGATTGAAAGAATCAAATGAGGAACTTCTTTGCTAAGTCATCCCAAGTTGTGGTTGAGTTTAAAGGTTATGCCTTCAACCATTTCTTTTATTCTCCCAAAAGTGAGAATGGGTAAAGTGTGAGCCTTACGTAGCCTGTGGAGACTCCTGCGGGAATGAATGTGTCACTTATCTGTAAAATTATTTGAAGATGTACCTGTGGATCCTCATGTGACAAGCTAGTAAACTACACGCCTATGTACAACAATTGCACCATGTTCTATTTCAGCTCAAATCTGCATCCTGCGACCAGCTTTTGAATACATGAGTTTATATTAGTTGCGAGTGGGATTGCCACTTTACACACTGTCCTGTGGGCTGTTTGTTCATCACCCATCACTGCAGGAATAGTCTCAGCATGTTAGACTTGTGGGACTGGATAGAGAAGTGATGCTTGTATTCTCAATAGGTACAAGTGCCTCAGGTTTGGGATGTGGTTCAACCAATTCCCTCTCCCTTACCAGCTTGCTCAAGATTCACACTTGTACCTGCAAATTTAGTATCTAAGACCAAGTTGTTAGCACTTATCAAACGAAATAGTAAAACTAAAAATTAGAAGGTGCTAATTTTCAAGTCCTTGACAACGATGCCAAAAACTTGTTTCTCCCAAGAGCACAATAAGTGTACATGGTCATGCAAGTAATAAAGTGGTTCTTGCGAGTCGAATATTGATTCCACAGGGACTTGGTATTTTGCAGACGATCCAACTTAATTATTACTATTGAAGTCAAACAAGTGTGATTCGTAATCAAGAAGAGTTTGAGTTTTGCTTTTGTAAACTAAATTATATAAATAAAAACGACCTTAAATTTTTATTGTAAACAATAAATGGAGAGATCCAGAGTTGAGGCAGTTACTTCACATTCATGAACAACTATGGTTTCTACCCGGTGTTGGTGTTTATCATGATTGTTGATCTACGGGGTTGATATTACAACTTGGGAATGGTCATCCTCTAAGTCATATACCTAAATTAATCTCACAACTACATCGTTGAGCATGGATGTGAGTCTATAATTTTTATGCATTAAACTATCCTCCCATTTTATCAACCAAGTGGGGCATTTTGGTATATTGCTATCCCAACCGCAAATCAGCCTTTACAATTAATATCTAATAGTTAAAGAGATGATCCACACTCCCTACGTTCTTCATTCCATCCCTTCACTCCTATGGTTAATTTATTTCGAGACTTAGATTTATCCTAAAGTTCATGATGCTTTAGAATAGTATAACAAGAATGCATGAACAATTATATGACATGATAAACATATAAACCAACTATAAAACCATAATCAAGCATTCATGTCATAGCCTCAACCCTAGAAAGAGGGTGTTTAGCCACTCATAATCTAATTCACAATTACACAATTAGTGTTGTTCATACAAAAATTAAGTAATGGAAAAGAGTAAGATAAGAACCCTAAAGGCAGCCTCCCTCCTTTGTTTTTCAATCAAAAACCGTCCAAGAATGTTTACAATTGAAGCTAAGTGTCCTATTTATAGTGTAGGACAATTTGTACCCAAAAAACCCCAAGTCTGTGGCACTCTCTTATTGCGGAGACACAAGTCCGTGGCACCCTCTTATCTCAGAGGCTCACTGGCATGACACACCCTCATCTCAAAGGCTCACTGGAATTTTCAAATCCAGTTTGTGACCTTCTTCTTTCCATGCCAATAAAATAGATCATAGCTTTCGTGGCACGGGGGTGTGTTTTGGCTTCTAATTTCCCACTCTAACACAATCTATCCACCTTCCTTCGTGTTCCATTATTTGTAGTTACCTTTAAACACCTGTTTAAGCTTGTCTTGCTTCCCATCATTGATCATAACATATTCACTCATCCACAAGCTCATTATTTATGCCAAACCAAGCTTAATCTTTGCAAATGTCTCAACCTGAAATGCTAATCATATCCATCAGTTTATGAACACAAGTTAAGCTTATTTAAATGAATATATATGCAATGTATCTCACAACATAGACACAAGTATGGATAATATTTAGCCATTGGATGTATAAATTTGCCCAAGATTAAGTGACCATTTTGTTATGACCAAGATAGAATGGTGGAATTGCTCCAAGGAGTAGAGTTGGCAATGGAATGGGGTAGGAAGGCTTGGGACAAAACGTATAGGTTCATAGATTTTATATCGTGGTAGTAAAGGTGGTTGATGAGGGACTGGATTTGGTAACTTCATATTGTATGTTTTTTTTGGATTTCTGCATGATATTATGTGGTGTATTCGGGTCGACCGATGATGCCTACCAGTATGTGTTATTTGTACTGATACTACTCTTGCTATACCAAACTTGCTATACCTTTTGGTATAGTCTGGTTTCTAGGTCAAAGATGTTTCTAGGTAAAGATGATGATGATCTCCAACAACTTCTACACCTCTCTTTCCTACGGTGGAGATGTGTCTTATTTTACTTGCATTCTCTTCGTAGATCTCTTGTACCTATTAGACTAATTCCTAGGAAGGGTTTGTATTCATGTTTTTTAAAGGATTTCATTGTACTAATGTTTATAAATTTTTTCCAGTATTAAAAATGATATTTCTTATGTTTATTATTGATTTCCACATTGCCTGTTGGATCGGGTGGTGATACGCCCAAATTACGACTCCAATTAAGAAGCGTAAGTGGTCATCGTCAAATATAGAACCCAACAGAGGTTGGGGTCGATCCCACAGGGAATAAGGTGCAAATTAAGTCGTTAGTGACTTAGTTGACTAGTAATCAATAGTTTCCGATAAATGAGGGGGGTTTGTGTAATCAATATTTGATCAATGCAAATAATAATGTACGAGTTTCAACGAGTATTAATCAATATGAGAATGAACTAGGGAAGTGTTCACCATGGCGTCGTAACAGTTTTAACTCAAAGCTTAACCGGGTTCTTTCTATATGCATATCACGATGTGATTGAATTAATGGTATCATCTAAACGTTTCTCAACCAAATAGACGAATTTCCTTTTCAATTCTCTCGAACTTGAAAAGGTGAAATTTCTTATTTCAATCCTAAACATCAAGTAGATTAATCTAGTTACAGCATTAATCAGAAGACGAGAGTTGGTAGTCTCGAATCCTCGTAGTTAATCAAATTTCCCAGTTTTAATCTCTTTGCTCAAGCAAATTAAACCTAGGCATGTCCTAATATTTGCAACCACTAGAAAACATTAATAATGAATGATTAACGACGTGACAACATATAGATTGAACCCAATGCTACCCGGAATTTATATTGCTACTTTTGCCATGGCTCCCACAACCCTAGTTGTGGGAAGTTAGCTACTCATGCTATTAGGGAAAGAGAAGAAAATCATATTCATAATAGATAGAAAAGATTCTTACGATATATGAACACAAGCTTCAATTATCCAAGAACAAGAAGCCAAAATCCCAAGAATAATGGAATAATAATAATAAGAAGAAAAACGTGTTTATCATGTTTTCTCCTCTCAAAAAGTCGCTCAAAACCGTCGCACAAACTATTAGTTAATGAATAATAAAATAACCCTAACACAGGTTATTTATAGTAGTCCAGGAAATAAAGTCCAAAAATAGAATTTTCGGAGTCCCGCTTCGCGTTGACAGGTCGCCTGACGGACCGTCATGCATGTGACGGGCCGTCACTTGAGCTGTCACAGCTAAACAGTAAGCTCCCAGACATTTTTTCTGGTAAGTAGTCGGGCCTGTGACGACTTGGTGGTAAATTCTGGTAGGTCGTCCGCCTAGTGACGACTTACAGTGTTTTTTTCTATTTTATCTTGGTGGCATGGGTGACGGTCCGTCAGGCCAGTGATGGGCCGTCAGATGGGCCATCACTCCTAGGAAATGCTCGATGAATTATTCTCTCGTCCTGGCGGCCTGGCTGACGGCCAGTCACAGGTGTGACGGTCAGTCATGCCAGCCGTCAGGATTAACCAGTTGAGGTTTTTGAACCATTTTTCTTCTGTTTCTATCTCTAGCTCCATTTCCTGCAAATATAACAATAAAATATCAAAAACCACAAAAGTTGCTTGAAAACTCCTGAGTATTCTTAGTTAAAGGCGTCAAATGTGTCGTAGAATCTCGGCACATCAACACCCTCAACTTAAAACGTTCGCTTGTCCTCAAGCAACATGACAACAAAAACAAAATGACGACTCAACTAAGAATACCAACACATATCTCTAGCAAATCATGGCCACTCAACAGTTTATTAAATTTAAATCAAGCCCCCCGGTAGCACACAAATGTATGAAACGCTAACTTGCAAGGATCCACACATGTAATTCCGATATGATAGAATATTCTACATACACACACAAAAGCTATCTCAACAGTCAATAGATAATACAGAAATCTCTGTGCCCTCACCACAAAGAAGTCCCACACACAAGATTTGGGATTAGGTAAGGCGCTCACACTAACAAACGATTTCAAACAATGCACATGCGATGCCATAAGCTTGCCCTTGCTATTCTATTTCAGTTTTTTTTTTCAGAAAGCCGCTCAGGATCACTACAGGACTTGTTTTGACTTGTAATAAGGCTTCGGGTGCAGGTAGGATACGTTTGGGGAATAGTGACTAAACCCTCCTTGGAATCACCGACCTACTATTTCCACTTAACTTTACTTCGTCCATCCTTATTCACCTTTTTATTCCCTTCTTTCTAGCTACAGGTGCGGCCTCTTTCTTTTGACAATTCTTTTTTTTTTTTTTTTCATCTCTTTTTCGTTTCTTTTTCTTTCTTTTCTTAGGCACACACCCGAAATTTTCATTCTATCCACAACCAATCTTATCCATCCTATTTTTCTTATCATTTACCTCTATAGTAGCCACCCTCAACTTAGGCTGATTGCCTGAGTTGAGGTGCACGATGTCCAAGGAAGGACCAGGGCCAAAATAGGGATTCAAAGTTAAAAAGAAACGGTGACAGGTTATTGAAAGAATAGGGTCAATTATGGCTCAAACAGGGATCAAAGAGATTATTTGCATTTGGACGGTCTTATAGGCTAAGTGGACTGCACACAAAAATGGCCTGTGATCCTTTCCTAAGCAACCAACTTCAAGCTTAACAAAATAGACCGGGCAAGTTCTAGATGCATGCACAGAGTAAGAGTTTATAATAATAAGCTCACACACACTTGGCACCAAGAAACCATACCACTACCAACTATCAAAACATCAGCTCGGCTTAAGCATAATTATTACAATCATAACCACACAATGACATTCAAGGATCCAGAACAGTCAATCGTTTCAAACATAAGTACAAAATCAACTTTTTCAGAGGGGGCTCCTTTTAGTCCAACTTTCAAAAAGCCATGCTTGCTATAGACATCAAAACACAACCAAAATTTAAACGACAACCTAAACATGCCGATTCTACTAGATAGCACACCGGAGGGAAAAGAAACACGGAAACAAAAACCCTCGGTGGTGAAAGACTCACAGGTATTCCAACAGCACCCTCAACTTAGACTCATGCATTGTCCCTAATGTATACATGTGTAAGCTAAAACTGTGAGAGAAACGAATACCTGTGAAGCCCATAGGACTTAGAGTCTAGCATGATTTTGGAGACCACCAGGGTCTCCAAAGCAGGAGCAATCGCTGGAATAGGTGCAAGCGACATCATCCCGTTGAGCTCCAACTTTCTCTTTTATCGGCTCCTCAGCTAGTCGAGATAACTTCTTTACTCTTTCTAACTCTTTTTCTTTGTTGGTTCTCTTGCGGTGTTTTCTTGTCCTTGATTTGTTCTCACCACCTTCCTCTATAGGTTTCTCTTCTTGTGATCCCAACATCATTCTCATAACATCTACGGTTTTAACAAAACCCTTCTCCTCAATATGCACATCCGTAGGGGCTTCATCAATAACATTGATAACCGAGACCACCCTCATGTCTCTTGGTGGCTTCATCAATTTACACACATCAAACTTGACCAATTCATTGTTTAATCTAAATGTCAGTTCATTTTTTTCCATGTCGACCAACACTCTTGCAGTGGCTAACAATGGTCGTCCCAAGATTATGGGAACTTCAAAGTCCACTTCGCAATCTAAAATTACAAAGTCAACTGGGAATATAAACTTACCAACCTTTACCAGCACATCAGACAATATTCCCACCGGTCGCTTTACTAAACGGTCAGCCATTAACACCCTCATGGTAGTTGGTTTGGGAGCTCCCAAACCCAATTGTTTATAGACTGCTAGTGGCATCAAGTTGATGCTAGCACCAAGATCACATAAGGCTTTTTCAAAGTTGAATTTCCCAATAGTACAGGGAACAGTAAAAGCACCTGGATCTGCCTTCTTTTCCACTAACGATCTTGAAGAAATAGCACTGCAGTGGTGGAGGTTATCTTCTGGTTCAAAGCTCACTGACCTCTTCTTGGTAATCAAGTCCTTCATGAACTTGGCATATTCGGGCATTTGTTCAAGAGCGTCCACCAGTGGGATGTTTACTGATATCTACTTGAGCATGGTCATGAAATTTAGGAACTTGCTATCTTCCACTTTCTTCTTCAACCGTTATGGGAAAGGAGGCGGTGGCCGAGGCATCATAGTTGGAAGGTTTTCAACTTCCTTGCTTTTATCTGTGAGAACTTGAGTAGCATCCTCTACCATATTTTCATCCGCAACATCACCTTTCTAAATCTGAATTACTGGATGTGATTCTGATAATATTTTACCACTTCTCGTAGTGATCGCCATACAACTCCCGTCATTCCTCGGGTTTTCAATAGTGTCACTCGGCAAGGTACCTGTCTTCCTTTGATTTAGAGACGCCGAGATTTGACACACTTGCTGTTCTAATTGCTTGATCGAGGTGTAATGTGAATCCACTACCTGGCTTATTGCTGATAATTAAGTCCTCATCTCCTTTACCCCGGAGTCAGTAGATTCCACCTTTAACAACATCTTCGTCATCATATTCTCCAATTTGGACGTCCCTGTCTCGTTGCTAGCTCTTTCTCGATTACCAGGTGGTACATATAACCCACCTCTATCAGTTTTATTCTTCCAGTTCACCTGATCACGATCACTGTAGCCAGCTTTTTCATAGTAGTTGTCCTTCTGATAGTTTCGACCTTAGTTTCCTTAGCCATTGGCCTGGAAACCCCCCAAATAATTAGCCTTCTCATCAGATTCAAACTCTACTACTCTACCTTGGGAACCCACAACTTTCACTTTCTCCATACCTCCTGACAGCAAATGTTTTGTCAGTAGGTCCATTTGCGTTTTCAGATGGGCCATATCTTGGTCCCGCTCTTCCTCTTTCCTGCGCTGTTCCGCTGACATACCGACTTCATAAGTGCTAGCAGCCACCTTTATATCTCGCGTATGCCAGGCCCTGTTGGTTTTAGTGAGCCGGTCCAAAATAGTTATGGCATCGATAAAGGTAAGACCCATAAACGCTTCACCTGCTGCATTATCCAGTGTCGGATGGGTAGCCGAATTTAGTGCCCTGTAGAATGTTTGCATTAGGAAATTGTCGGTCAACTGATGGTTCAGGCATTGTGTCAGCTTCTTCTTGAACCGCAACCAATTCTCATGTAAAGCCTCATGAGGTTATTTTCATCCCTCAACTGTATCATCCTAGAGGGAGGAAAGAACCTTTCTAGGAAAGCTCATTTCAACTCTCCCCAGGTTGTGATAGAGTCGAGGGTTTGCTCTGTCAACCATAATGCTGCCTCATCAGACAGAGACAACGGAAACAACCTGAGCCTGATCGCTGTCTGACTTACTCCAGGCAATTCGAACGACTTGCAGATACCTACAAAATTCATCAGGTGTCAGTTTGGGTCATCACCAGCCACACCACGAAACACCCCTCTCAATTTCAACAGCTGGATTATTGTGCTCGTAATGTTGAACTTGGCCCCGGGCACTAGCGGAGGAAGAACAATGGCGCCCGTAGCACCAACCCCATCTAATGCAATATCATCCTCTATATCCTCAACATTCAAGTGATGCTGAGCCTGTTGAGCCTGCTGTTCTGCAGCGAGCCTTGCTGCCTCCTGTTGTTGTACATTCATGGTTTGCCTTAGCGTTCTTGCGAGCTCGGGGTTGTAGGGTAATATTGGTTCACCTGAGTGTCGGGTACTTGGCATGCACAACTCTGTACCCTGTACCAAACAAAAATAACAAATAAAAGTAAAAGCAGGAAATATGACTAAGAGTCAAATAAACACAACAGACTTAATAAACAACCGTCTTCTCCTGCAACGGCGCCAAAATTTGAAATGCCCAAATTACGACTCCAATTAAGAAGCGTAAGCGGTCATCGTCAAATATAGAACCCAACAGAGGTTGGGGTCGATCCCACAGGGAATAAGGTGCAAATTAAGTCGTTAGTGACTTAGTTGACTAGTAATCAATAGTTTCTGGTAAATGAGGGGGTTTGTGTGATCAATATTTGAACAATGCAAATAATAATGTACGAGTTTCAATAAGTACTAATCAATATGAGAATGAACTAGGGAAGTGTTCACCATGGCGTCGTGACAGTTTTGACTCAAAGCTTAACCGGGTTCTTTCTATATGCATATCATGATGTGATTGAATTAATGGTATAATCTAAACGTTTCTCAACCAAATAGATGAATTTCCTTTTCAATTCTTTCGAACTTGAAAAGGTGAACTTTCTTTTTTCAATCCTAAACATCAAGTAGATTAATCTAGTTACAGCATTAATCATAAGACGAGAGTTGGTAGTCTCGAATCCTCGTAGTTAATCAAATTTCCCGGTTTTAATCTCTTTGGTCAAGCAAATTAAACCTAGGCATGTCCTAATGTTTGCAACCACTAGAAAACATTAATAATTAATGATTAACGACGTGACAACATATAGATTGAACCCAATGCTACCCGGATTTATATTGCTACTTTTGCCATGGCTCCCACAACCCTAGTTGTGGGAAGTTAGCTACTCATGCTATTAGGAAAAGAGAAGAAAATCCTATTCATAATAGAGAGAAAAGATTCTTACGATATATGAACACAAGCTTCAATTATCCAAGAACAAGAAGCAAAAATCCCAAGAACAATGGAAGAATAATAATAAGAAGAAAACGTGTTTAACGTGTTTTCTCCTCTCAAAAAGTCGCTCAAAACCGTCGCACAAACTATTAGTTAATGAATAATAAAATAACCCTAACACAGGGTATTTATAGTAGTCAAGGAAATAAAGTACAAAAATAGAATTTTCGGAGTCCCGCTTCGCGTTGACTGGTCGCCTGACGGACCATCATGCATGTGACGGGCCGTCACTTGAGCCGTCACAGCTAAACAGTGAGCTAGTAGGCAATTTTTCTGGTAATTTGTCGGGCCTGTGACGACCTGCTGGTAAATTCTTGTAAGTCATCGGGCCTGTGATGACTTGCTGGTAAATTCTGGTAAGTCGTCCGCCCAGTGACTACTTACAGTGTTTTTTTCTATTTTATCTTGGTGGCATGGGTGACGGGCCATCAGATGGGCCGTCACTCCTAGGCAGTGCTCGTTGAATTGCTGTCTCGTCCTGGAGGCCTGGCTGTCGGCCAGTCACAGGTGTGATGGTCAGTCATGCTAGCCGTCAGACTTAACCAGTTGAGGTTTTGTTTTGTTGCAGCATGAATCACATCACAACTCTCATCCATATTCTCTCATCCTATTCCTCCCACTTAGGGCCCATCTTCTTCTTCTTTTATGCTCTCTCATATGCTCACAATCAAGGTCTGTAGCCTTTCTTACACCTATATTCTCATGATTCCATTCAAGTTTTTGAGGTTCAGACTTATTCGTCAACTCAGGAAACTCCATGAGAGAGTCCAAAGAGGTAATTGGAGGTATTTTTTCACCACCCTACACTCATCCACTTCCACAGCTGTGAGCATACATAAATCTTTGTAGTGTGAGGGTGTGTCGAGTGTGTTGTACACTCTGAAGACCACCTCTTCATCATTTAATCTCATTTTTAGCGTTCCCTCTCTAACATCTATCAATGCTCCACCAGTAGCAAAGAAATTGTGCCCCAATATTATTGGTACATTGTAATCTGCATCATAGTCAAGAACAATAAAGTCAGCAAGAATAATGAACTTACCAACCTTGATGAGAACATCCTCAATAGTTCCATTGGGAACCACTCTAGTTCTATTTTCCATCTGTAGCACAAACAATGCAGGCCTTGGATTTCCCAACCCAAGAGTATTAAATACTAAAAGGAGCATCAAGTTGATGCTTGCCCTCAAATCACTCAAAGCTTGGACAACATCACTTTCACCAATTTGTATGGGGAGGATGCACCTCCCAGAGTCCTTGAGCTTTTTAGGCATTTTGCTCATGACCATCGAACTGAACTCTTTAGTAAGTGCCACAATCTCAATATCCCCAAGCCTTCTTTTATTCGCCACTACATCCTTCAAGTACTTAGCATACTTATGCATTCCCTACAAGGCATCTAACAAAGGAAGGTTAATGTGAAGTTCTCTGAATGTGTCAAAGAACTTCTTAAATAAGCATCCTCTTTGGCTTTCTTAAGCTTTTGAGGGAATGGTGGTGGTGGTCTGGTTTGAGTCTTCCCATTTGGATTTCCTCTAGGGTACTCAGACTTTCCCTTTTTGTCAGCTTCTTTCGACTCAATTTGCTTATTTGTTCGCTCAGGTGTGACCAATTATGCTTGCACCTCATGGTTTCTCTTTGGAGGTGCATCAATCAAATCTCTACCACTCCTCAAGGTGATTGCTATCACTTGCTTTGGATTTTATGTATCCCTAGGAAAACCCTCTTGAGGTCTTGTATTTTGTGCATGAGCTAACTGACTCATCTGTATCTCTAGATTCTTCTGAGCTAGTTGTTGATTTTTGATTTTTGCAGCCATTCATTCTTGATTTGCCAAAATCTTTTTCAAAGTCTCTTCTATATTATTGACCTAAGCGTTGGTATTCACACCTTGATGCTACTTAAAATGCTGAGATTGGCCTTGATTATTTCCCCAAAAGTAGTTGGGTTGGCTCTGCCAGTTGCTGTTGTAAGTATTCCCATAGTTTTGATTACCTTTTTGTGCATTGCCCACAAAATTTACTGACTCCTGATTCGCTTCAAACAAGTCTATCGAATGACAACTAATACCACAAATTTCACACCATGTTTGAACTTACTGCAATGCATTAACCGGAGCCTGAGGTTGAACCATACTCAGTTTGTTGAACTGAGTTATCACCTAGTTCTTAAAAGTGGCCAACTACGCAGCCTTGATTCCCGGCTGAATTCATTTTTTCAATTGAGGAGATAAAATAAATGCCTTGATTCTTTCTTGTTAGAGAAAAAGACTCCAAAACTCTAAGAATTCAAGGACAACCTTTTACAAAACGGCCTAATATTTGCCTATTGTTAGCTAAAATAAATAAATACAATAAAAAATTATACAACACCTTCAAAAAGAATTTTCGTGCACCTGTAAACACACTTAGTAAAAGTGTTCGTAATGAACAAAAACTAATCAATTTTTTTTAATAAATAATAACTAAGAATAAACCCTTCTTATATACATTGGAGGCCTTGGAAATCGACGAAAATTTCTTCATCGTCCAGTTAAATTGATATTCGATATGAAATAATTGAACTCAAAATAACATCCGTCTTTTATTATGGGGAGGTCTCCAATATCCGACGGAGCGATTCTTTCATTGACCAGTTAAATTGATATTCGATATAAAATAATCGAATTCAAAATAACATCCATCTTTTATTACGGGGAGGTCTCAAAAATTCGACGAAGAGATTCTATCATTGATCAATTAAATTATAATATTTTTTCTAAACATACAATCAATATAAAACTAATAAAAAATCATGTATTTAAAATAAAATGAGACAACCAGTAAACAGTAGAGGTAACAACACATGGCTTGTTTGAAATTAATTCTAAGTAAAATGAGACCAACTAAATATGAACATAAATAAATAAACAGTAATTAAATGAAGCAACAACAAGATGTTAGAGTAAACATAAATCAAGTCAACAATACTAATAGAAAATAGTCAAAAACATAGAATAAACAATGTCCAAATATAGCAACAAACAACAATGGTGAAATTAAGATAGAATATACCTTTTGGCAGAGTCAACAACGAAGGTCATTGCCGGAGGAGATGAAAAGCCACTGGAGAGAACCGTTCCAGCCAGAATTGAATCGTCGAGTTCATTGGATGTGAGCTGCTACTAGTTTGTCTGTGAACCTGTAAAACAAACAAACTAAAAAGAAACATGAGGGGAAAGGGTTGAGACAGTTGATGGAGCTCCATTTGTTGGTTTGTCGGAGCCCTGCCGGAGTTTATCGCGGTATTTGTGTGGCTTGTTGCTTCATCGTGGAGCTGTTGATGAAGTGGGTAAGGGGTTCTGGTGGTGTGTTGGTGGGGATTGAGAGGAGTTGTGGGTGGAGCTGATTGGAGTTAGTGGTGGTGTGGGAGATTGGAGCTCGTGGGTCTATTCATCGGAGATGACGAGAGAGAAGAGAGGAGGGAGATTGGTGGCTGTTTGGTGGTGTTTCTGGTGTAGTTTGGTGAAGAGGTTGTGGTGGCTGGTGGTTTCATTTTCTGCCCGTTCAAGTAACGGAGAACGGAGGTGAGGTAGCAGCGGTGGTGGATGCTTGGGTGTTGCTGATTTTGGAAGGAGGAGATATGGGTGGAGGAGAAGGGAGAGGAAGTGGTGATGTGTGGGTTGTTGGGTGGTGGATCTCTGATGATCAGAGAAGGCAGCAACATAAAAGGTTGCGGTTGTTTCAAGAATGAAACGAGGAGAGAAAATTATTCTCTTTTGGTAATGTTGCCAATTTTGGAAATTTCCACCACCAAAGAGTGTGTTGTATGAGATACTTTATAGAAAATTTTAAAATTCTAAATCATCTAGGCGGCAAAACAAAATCATGGGCTATCAAAATCGTGTGCTTAAAACCATGTGCTCAAAACTATGATTTACCTAAAACCATGTGCTATTTATTTATCTGTGCAAAAAATATCTTCTCCACCTTTATGTATTAATGGATTGTGTAAAAACTAAACAATTGATGATTCAATAAAATTAAATAATTTTTATTTATGAAAAAATGATTGTAACAAAAATTAACGATAATTAAAATTAACTAAAATGAATAAAAATTTGATAAAAATCTCAATATGTTCAAAAGTGAGGATAATTATAAATTGTATTAACATTGAAAAAATATGAGAAAAATTATATTCTGTGCATTTTAACGATTAAAAGATTTAAAAATATTAACTTAAAAAATATCATGCCAAAATTGGGTGTCAACATTAATTTCTCAACTAAAGTGCTTAGGAGTTTTGGATAAAATTGTGGGAAATTGAAAGAAAAGGAATAAACTATATATGAGGCTACCAAAGAATAAGTCAAAGGTTTAACGGAGCTGACTATGATAATGCAAAAAGGGTAAATAAAGAGGGTATAAAACATGGATATCAAAGAAACGCCTATATCATCTCTTAAACTCAACATTCTTTATTTCGCTTTGCAGACACATGGGGCAAGTTCTAGAGACCAAAATGTAACATGGAATATAACAAAAACCTCACTCACACTTGGCACATGTTCAAATCAAGAAGGATACCTATAGACTTTCAACCAAGCAATTTCAAGAATTCAAATTTAAGCCAACAAGAGTCAGTTAAAAGAGCCTAGGTGTCTCACAGTAGTCATTCAATTTTTCCAATCATGCCATAGAATTAAACACCAACTTTTAACAAGTAATCATATGTAACACCTAGCAAGAGCATCTATTCCTAAAAATTAAAAAAGATATTGAGTTCAAAGGTATCCCCCTCGAAAAAAAACCGAAAAGAAAAATCGAGGGGTGGTGAAGTGTGCTTCTACTAAACAGACCAAAAACCAAGACTGACAACAAACAAACAAAAGTTCTTTTTGTAATTTTTTTTAAAATTAATCAAAATCTTACAAATAAATAAAAATAGAAATCCTATAGCGCACTTCACCCTAAACAATATTAGAAAATTCCCACCCCACACTTAAAATCATACTTTATCCCTAAAGTATAAACTAAAAGTAAAGATAGAAATACTCCCTGAGGCCTCTAGGCCTAGCTAGTAGCATCAAGTCCATCAAAGAGGTCCGGGGAACCCCACACTTAGTGTTTTCCATGCTTCTTGGCTATGATCTCAGGTACTCAGACTTACCTTCAACCTGGAAACATAACCCAAAAACAAAACCAAAGGTGAAACTAAAAAAACACAAAATAGAAAATAACTACCTTAACTTGGGTTACCTCCCAAGAAACGACTAATTTATTGTTGCGGCACGAATCACATCACAACTCTCATCCATATTCTCTCATCCTATTCCTCCCACTTAGGGCCCATTTTTTTTTTCTTTTATGCTCTCTCATATGCTCACAATCAAGGTCTGTAGCCTTTCTTACACCTATCTTCTCATGATTCCATTCAAGTTTTTGAGGTTCAGACTTATTCATCAACTCAGGAAACTCCATGAGAGAGTCCAAAGAGGTAATTGGAGGTATGTTTTCACCACCCCACACTCATCCACTTCCACAGCTGTGAGCATACATAAATCTTTGTAGTGTGAGGGTGTGTCGAGTGTGTTGTACACTCTGAAGACCACCTCTTCATCATTTAATCTCATTTTTAGCGTTCCCTCTCTAACATCTATCAATGCTCCACCAGTAGCAAAGAAAGGGTGCCCCAATATTATTGGTACATTGTAATCTGCATCATAGTCCAGAACAATAAAGTCAGCAAGAATAATGAACTTACCAACCTTGATGAGAACATCCTCAATAGTTCCTTTGGGAACCACTCTAGTTCTATTTTCCATCTGTAGCACAACCGATGCAGGCCTTGGATTTCCCAACCCAAGAGTATTAAACACTAAAAGGAGCATCAAGTTGATGCTTGCCCTCAAATCACTCAAAGCTTGGACAACATCACTTTCACCAATTTGTATGGGGAGGATGCACCTCGCAGAGTCCTTGAGCTTTTTAGGCATTTTGCTCATGACCATCGAACTGAACTCTTTAGTAAGTGCCACAGTCTCAATATCCCCAAGCCTTCTTTTATTCGCCACTACATCCTTCAAATACTTAGCATACTTACGCATTCCCTATAAGACATCTAACAAAGGAAGGTTAATGTGAAGTTCTCTGAATGTGTCAAAGAACTTCTTAAATAAGCATCCTCTTTGGCTTTCTTAAGCTTTTGAGGGAATGGTGGTGGTGGTCTGTTTTGAGTCTTCCCATTTGGATTTCCTTTAGGGTACTCAGACTTTCCCTTTTTGTCAGCCTCTTTCGACTCAATTTGCTTATTTGTTCGCTCAGGTGTGACCAATTCTGCTTGCACCTCATGGTTTCTCTTTGGAGGTGCATCAATCAAATCTCTACCACTCCTCAAGGTGATTGCTATCACTTGCTTTGGATTTTATGTATCCCTAGGAAAACCCTCTTGAGGTCTTGTATTTTGTGCATGAGCTAACTGACCCATCTGTATCTCTAGATTCTTCTGAGCTAGTTGTTGATTTTTGATTTTTGCAGCCATTCATTCTTGATTTGCCAAAATATTTTTCAAAGTCTCTTCTATATTATTGACCTAAGCGTTGGTATTCACACCTTGATGCTACTGAAAATGCTGAGATTGGCCTTGATTATTTCCCCAAGACTAGTTGGGTTGGCTCTGCCAGTTGCTGTTGTAAGCATTCCCATAGTTTTGATTACCTTTTTGTGCATTGCCTACAAAATTTACTGACTCCTGATTCACTTCAAACATGTCTATCGAATAACAACTAATACCACAAATTTTACACCATGTTTGAACTTGCTGCAATGCATTAACCGGAGCCTGAGGTTGAACCATACTCAGTTTGTTGAACTGAGTTATCACCTGGTTCTGAAAAGTGGCCAACTACGCAGCCAGTGTTGTGACACTATCTAGCACAAGCATACCTGCAGGCTTCTTCACCATATTTCAGGACATATCACCATGCCACTTTTGATTACCTTATGCAATATGGTTAGGAGATCATACAACTCATCATAAGTTTTTTCCAAAGCCTGACCACCTGCCGCTGAATCTAGGAAATTTTTCATATTGTGGTTAAGACCTTCAACAAAAGTATGATCTAGTACCTCATTGATTTGCTTGAGATGTGGGAAATCTCTGAGAAGAGACTTCAATCTCTCCCATGCATGATAAATATTTTCGTCTGGCTTCTGCTTAAAATATAAAATCCGCTCCTAAACTTTGCAGTTTTGCGTGATTGAAAGAATCAAATGAGGAACTTCTTTGCTAAGTCATCCCAAGTTGTGGTTGAGTTTAAAGGTTCTGCCTTCAACCATTTCTTTTATTCTCCAAAAATTGAGAATGGGAAAAGTGTGAGCCTTACGTAGCCTGTGGAGACTCCTGCGGGAATGAATGTGTCACTTATCTCTAAAATTATTTGAAGATGTACCTGTGGATCCTCATGTGACAAGCTAGTAAACTGCACGCCTATGTGCAACAATTGCACCATGTTCTATTTTAGCTCAAATCTGCATCCTGCGACCAACTTTTGAATACATGAGGTTATATTAGTTGCGAGTGAGATTGCCACTTTACACACTGTCCTGTGGGCTGTTTGTTCATCACGCATCACTGCAAGAATAGTCTCAGCATGTTAGACTTGAGGGACTGGATAGAGAAGTGATGCTTGTCTTCTCAATAGGTAGAGTTTTTGGCTAAAATTATCCCTCATCTATTAGAGTAGGTTCATTTTGGTCCCTCAAATATAATCCTGAGCATATTTAGTCCCTTAACTTTACTAAAGTGAAGCACTTTTGGTCTTCCTAACATAATAATGTTAAAAATTAGCGGAAAGGATAATTTTCTAACGGTGTAAATTTGATAGTGTTATCTCTTTCTTAATTGATATACATTTTCTTTCTTTCTTGTCTTCTTAATTTTTAGGATTAATATAGTAGTAGCTATTTATATTTGAATACAATACTTTAGAACGCAATAATCTGCCCACTAGAAAAAAATAATCATTTTCTTAAATGCAGTAACAAAATGGTCTTAAAGTCAGTGGCGTAGCTAGTAATTTGGTGAAGAGTGTGCAAATTTCTTCTTAATTGTGTTTAAGAGCATGCGAAATTAAATATATTCTCATAATAGCTAACACTTAACCTCTATGGGTTTGTATTTTACAAGTCACGTGGGTGCCACATGGGTTTAACACCATTATTTTTAAACGAATTTTGTTAGAGAGATCAAAAGTGCTCCACTTTAGTAAAGTTAAGGGACTAAATATTCTCATAGTTATATTTGAAGGACCAAAATAAACCTACTCTAATAGTTAAGGGACAATTTTAGCCCCAAACTCCAATAGGTACAAGTGCCTCAGGTTTGGGATGTGGTTCAACCAATTCCCTCTCCCTTACCAGCTTGATCAAGATTCACACTTGTACCTGCAAATTTAGTATCTAAGACCAAGTTGTTAGCACTTATCAAACGAAATAGTAAAACTAAAAATTAGAAGGTTGCTAATTTTCAAGTCCTTGGCAACGATGCCAAAAACTTGTTTCTCCCAAGCGCACAATAAGTGTACATGGTCATGCAAGTAATAAAGTGGTTCTTGCGAGCCGAATATCGATTCCACAGGGACTTGGTATTTAGCAGACGATCCAACTTAATTATTACTATTGAAGTCAAACAAGTGTGATTCGTAATCAAGAAGAGTTTGAGTTTTGCTTTTGTAAACTAAATTATACAAATAACAACGACCTTAAATTTGGATTGTAAACAATATATGGAGAGATACAGGGTTGAGGCAGTTACTTCACATTCATGCGCAACTATGGTTTCTACCCGGTGTTGGTGTTTATCATGATTGTTGATCTATGGGGTTGATATTACAACTTGGGAATGGTCATTCTCTAAGTCATATACCTAAATTAATCTCACAACTAGATCGTTGAGCATGGATGTGAGTCTATAATTTTTATGCATTAAACTATCCTCCCATTTTATCAACCAAGTGGGGAATTTTGGTATATTGCTATCCCAACCGCAAATCAGCCTTTACAATTAATATCTAATAGTTAAAGACATGATCCACACTCCCTACGTTCTTCATTCCATCCCTTCACTCCTATGGTTAATTTATTTCGAGAATTAGATTTATCCTAAAGTTCATGATGCTTTAGAATAGTATAACAAGAATGCAAGAACAATTATATGACATGATAAACATATAAACCAACTATAAAACCATAATCAAGCATTCATGTCATAGCCTCAACCCTAGAAAGAGGGTGTTTAGCCACTCATAATCTAATTCACAATTACACAATTAGTGTTGTTCATACAAAAATTAAGTAATGGAAAAGAGAAAGATAAGAACCCTAAAGGCATCCTCCCTCCTTTGTTTTTCAATCAAAAACCGTCCAAGAATGTTTACAATTGAAGCTAAGTGTCCTATTTATAGTGTAGGACAATTTTTACCCAAAAAACCCAAGTCTGTGGCACTCTCTTATCGCGGAGACACAAGTCCGTGGCACCCTCTTATCTCAGAGGCTCACTGGCATGACACACCCTCATCTCAAAGGCTCACTGGAATTTTCAATCCAGTTTGTGACCTTCTTCGTGCCATGCCAATAAAACAGATCATAGCTTTCGTGGCACGGGGGTGTGTTTTGGCTTCTAATTTCCCACTCTAACGCAATCTCCCCACCTTCCTTCGTGTTCCATTATTTGTAGTTACCTTTAAACACCTGTTTAAGCTTGTATTGCTTCCCATCATTGATCATAACATATTCACTCATCCACAAGCTCATTATTTATGCCAAACCAAGCTTAATCTTTGCAAATGTCTCAACCTGAAATGCGAATCATATCCATCAGTTTATGAACACAAGTTAAGCTTATTTAAATGAATATATATGCAATGTATCTCACAACATAGACACAAGTATGGATAATATTTAGCCATTGGATGTATAAATTTGCCCAAGATTAAGTGACCATTTGGTTATGACCAAGATGGAATGGTGGAAGGGCTCCAAGGAGTAGAGTTGGCAACGGAATGGGGTAGGAAGTCTTGGGACAAAACGTATAGCTTCATAGATTTTATATCGTGGTAGTAAAGGTGGTTGATAAGGGACTGGATTTGGTAACTTCATATTGTATGTTTTTTTTGGATTTCTGCATGATATTATGTGGTGTATTCGGGTCGACCGATGATGCCTACCAGTATGTGTTATTTGTACTGATACTACTCTTGCTATACCAAACTTGCTATACCTTTTGATATAGTCTGGTTGCTAGGTCAAAGATGTTTCTAGGTAAAGATGATGATGATCTCCAACAACTTCTACACCTCTCTTTCCTACGGTGGGAGATGTGTCTTATTTTACTTGCATTCTCTTCTTAGATCTCTTGTACCTATTAGACTAATTCCTAGGAAGGGTTTGTATTCATGTGTTTTAAAGGATTTCATTGTACTAATGTTTATAAATTTTTTCCAGTATTAAAAATGATATTTCTTATGTTTATTATTAATTTCCACATTGCCTGTTGGATCGGGTGGTAAGGGTTCTACTATTTAGGTGCTTAGAGTAGGTGCCCACACAACCCGGTAGTTTGGTCATGAAAATTTATTACCAGAGCCTAAGTTACCAGTCTCTCAATACAAGAGTAAATGTCAAATAGAGTCCTACAGATTGGTGTGTTGACATCCACATCTAATCTTCAGGGAGCTATGAAGCATTCTAGGAAATTCTCTCTGCTTTCTCTCTTTTCGTGCAGTTTGTTACTTGCTTGTATGGGTTGAGTCCAATTGCTATCTCTTGATTCTAATTGGTATCTTAACAAGGTAAATGGATGCCATTATTTTTGGCTAAAATGACATAAGCAAGGGAAATTGGAACCAGAAAGGTTCCAATTGGTATCTGGCATGGAATGCTATATAAAGGCATGGATGAATAGACTAACGATCAGCCATGAAACAAATAGAAGATAATGAACCTGATTTGATCGAGTGGTGAAGCTTAAGACTTTTGATTGTGTGCATTGCATTATTTGAATGACTGCGAATGTGTGGTGTGTAATTGCTTGAGTTACTTTGAAATTTGTGGTTAGTGAAAAGTTTTAACATGGTTTTATATATGATTGGTTAAAGGGTTAACTATTATGTGATTTAACTGAAATTTTTGTGTTAAGTTTTGGGCATGGACTTATCGTTGGTAAAAATGGTAAGAGGACATGATCATTTGTGACTATGGGGAAACTCCGATTTTAGGACAGTCGAGATTGGTTGGGAACCATGGGGAAAAAGGGTTAATCTTGTATGATAGCGGGAATGTGATGTTATGAACAACTTTCTGGTGTGTTCCGTAACTGATCTTATGATAATGTGGTGCTAAATTCTCAATTATGCATTGCTGGGGATGGTCTTGGGGTTATATTTAAGACCATGACATGATTTCATGAGTTAACATTGATAACAGGGAAGGGGAATGAGGGAATTGCGCAGAAAGCAAATCTTGGTATTGACTTATTGAAAATCTCTTTGAGATTGCTTAGACAAATCTTTTTGTGTGAGGCCGCTCCACCTTTCTTACCTTGTTTGTTAGGCTTCAAATTCTGTGACTCATAAGCCCTCCGTATCTAAAGATAAATGGCTAAAGGGCGGGTTCCGCAGTTAACTAAGAAGGCGATCGATTGGCTTGGAGAGGAAAGGAAACCCGGGACTGAAAACAAAAAGGATAGGAATGAATTTAATAAAGAAAGAATATATAGAACCTTGAGCATTTTCTCTTCTCGGCAATGGTTGAGAGTAAAAAAGGGGTATCCGCATAGAAGGATTGCTGGTATACCGGGTATATGTTTATCTTTTCGACTTCAGCGAAAATGTTCAAAGCACCACCTTCGTCAATTATCTTGATGTCGAAAGGGAAGAGGACAGGGTCTTACTTACTTAAAAGTCAAAAAAGGGGAAGTTTCCTGTCTTAGTTTCACTTCCTTGAACTGGCTACTACCGCGCAACGTGCCCTTGCTTGGTGGGTCGTTAATTAATCAGTTTTAAAAAGAGGGATGGATTTCGACCTTGCTTTGAGTCGTCAGGCTAGTAAAGCGCTACTAATGATTAACTTTATGGGCTGCTGCTGTTGGGATTCACTATAGCGGTGTGCAAGACGCTATAGCGGGAGAGGCAGGGTAGAATCCCTGTCCTTTTTTCTCCCATTTTATTTTTTATTCTTGGGTTGTTTTAAATTGCTAGTCGAGCTGCGAGCTATTGCATGAATAATAAAAATTAGCATACATGTGCGATAAAAGGAAAGGGTAGATATGGTAGCCCGGAGCATAAGGGTTATTGGCTTGATGTGGGTGATGTTGCTTATTTGAGGTAACCTATACATATTTGAACATTAGACCTTATTTGACGCGGTGATTTTTACCCTTGATTGAGTAACTACTTGTATTGAAATGATAATGTGTAGTTAGTGAGGAAACTGTGAGATTATGGTGGAACCAAGTTTTTGGGTATTGGTAAAATTATGATTGTCTATTGGTGGGAATAGTCTCTTATGTAGTATTTGACAAAATGATCGTAATTGCCCGGGTAGTATGGGACATGGCTCATAGGCTTATTCTATAAGAATGTTTTGACTAATTGTAGCTCTTGGGAAGAGTATAGTGGAATTGTGGGGAATTTGAAATTAGTTGGCTTGTGCATGATTGATGATCCTTAGTGGTAGGTCGTTTGAAAGCGTGGGGTTAGTAAATGGTTCCTTGATCAGTAATTATCATGATCCTAAACTGGGCCATGATGGCGTCTACGTAACCCCCAGGTAGACAAGATGAAACTCAACGATTGTGGAAGACAATAATAATAATTAAACTAAGGAAAAGTGGAAGATATATGTCACGACCCGATTTCTCAGGTCATGTTGTCACCTACAACCACCCAGCAGGCGAACCAATTCCGGTAGCCTGGAATGGTTAGTAATGAGCTATTACCTAACCAATTACTCACAACAAGAAGAAATAAGCGGAAGCTGAATATAAAGATAAGACATGCGGAAGCAACAACCCGAAATATATATACAAATGATACTATAGCAACCCCAAGACTTGGTATCGATAGTACATAAGCTTCTAATAGAATACAAGTGGTAGAAGTAACAAAATGATAACTACAATTGTCTCCGAATGTATAAAGAGTAACAGTACAAAAGATGAGATGTGGTCAAGACCTAGTCGTCAGGTGCTCACCCTAGTCTCGAACCTCACAAAAGCTGCACGAGTCTCCAACACGATCAACGGCGAAAGCTCAAGTAATATCTATACCACAAAGATGCAGAAGTATAGTATGAGCACCATGACAACGGGTACTCAGTAGGCATCATCGGCCGACTGAGCACATATAAGATATAAATAAAATTAGGTGCTCAAAGTACGTGCTCAGAATTTAATCGGGTCTAAAACTATAGAAGTAATCTCAAAAGACCCCCCTCAAGGGTGCCCAAAGTATATGCTACGGGGATATGCTACGGATTAATGTCATTAAAAGGCACAAATGGGTCAAGGAAGGCCTACAATCATTTCTGAAATCAAATATTACTCGGATTTTGCCTCAACAAACATTCAAGCCAAGTTCTAGTTCAACAATGTAATGCAATTAAATTTAATCTAAAAGCTCACCACACAGTGCACATGAAACAATGAGGTTGGTTTTATTCTTATCTTTAATGTATGCAAGAGAATATTCTCAAGCGTCACAAAGATACGACTAAGAGGTACAAAAAGAATCTATGGTTCACCTGAAGTCAACATTCTCAATCAATTATTTTGCACATTTCTAACAGTTTTGGCACCAACCAATTCAAAGATGTGATTCTTAAAAAGTTTTTTTTTTGAATAAGGGATACCGAACCCAAGAAAGGCTTCCTACGTATCTCACTCCGAGGAATGAGAATCAGGTGTGCGTAGTTCATGCAGATATAACATAAAATATATCATCTTTGAAAGAATGTCAGATATATGCACAAAAAATGATGTAAAGAAGAATGAATGAAAACATGATAGTTATGGAAAAAATAATAAAATAGAGGAGTGTCACAACTCAATCAAAAGCTCTCCTGATTTGTCTGTTTGACGCTTCATGGAGTTCAATATCATATGTTGCTCTTTTTGCTATTCTAGTGGAATTTTTGAGGATCTTCCTCAAAAATTCTGCCCCTGTTTGGACTTCAACAACTGTGTGTATTCAATCTTGTAACAAACACCATCTTCTGCAGAATTTTTGAGACCTTCTCAAAAATTCTTCCCCAGTTTCCATTACAAATAATTGAAAAGCATACGGGGAATATGACCGAGCCAGTGTTGCGCCTACGTATCCCGTTGAGCCAGAAATCAGGTCAAACATAGTTTTAACTTTTGAAATAAATAATCATATTTACAGCAAAATATGCACACAAAATCAAACAAGTATGTACAAAACAAATTAGGTAGCATTTAGCATATAAATAGTGCATAATGCGTCTTAGTATATATGTGACCTTTTAAGCCAAAGGTGAGCCAAGGTGGTCTCACTAATGGATCCAACACCTCTTGAGTATCGGGTCAACTTAGGTCAATGCCTAATTAAGAGTTTTGATTTAGCTCTACACTAGGTGTCTAAGAGTGGGCTTTCTTCGAAATGGACCGGGTCCCAAGCGGACAACTTGAATTGAAAATACGATAGCCATTGGACGCATGACATACCCGTAAACTATCATATTTTAGAGAAAATGTTATTTGTGAAAAGAAGCCACGGGATAGTGAACCCCTATTAAAGATAAATAAAATAATATGTCATGTGGCAGAAAGATGCTATGTATGCAATGACAATATACATATGATGTAATAAATAATAAATAAATAATCTAATAAAAGTAAAGAATATACAATTTACAAATAACCAAAAAAATATACAAGCTGCAAATAAGAAAATAATTAAACAATGAGAATTTTTTTTGTAAAAAAGTAAAAACTCCTCAATTGAAAAAAATGAATTCATAATGGTTAAAACTTTTTAGTTCCCAACATAGTTGCCATTCTATCATATCCGATAGGACACAACTTCGGGACTCACACAAAAAATAATTAAATAAAAAATTTATTTTAAAATAAAATAATTAAAGAGAGAGAGAGAGTCGAAAAAGAGTCGCCACCTAATTTTAAGTTAATTAGGAAACCTTATTAATAATAGAATAAATTTAGTCTACGAAACCTGTTAGATTCTAGATAAGGGTTCAAATTATTCCAAATGGAAGGGGTTAAGCATCCTTCAGAATCCACAAGGGTGGTTCTCGGCTGAATTCATTTCTTCAATTGAGGAGATAAAATAAATGCCTTGATTCTTTCGAGTTAGAGAAAAAGACTCCAAAACTCTAAGAATTCAAGGACAAACTTTTACAAAACGGCCTAATATTTGTCTATCGTTAGCTAAAATAAATAAATACAATAAAAAATTATACAACATCTTCAAATTTCCATTCGAATATCTTCTTCGAAAAGAATTTTAATGCACCTGTAAACACACTTGGTAAAAGTGTTAGTAATGAACAAAAACTAATCAATTTTTTTTTAATAAATAATAACTAAGAATAAACCCTTCTTATATACATTGGAGGCCTTGAAAATCGACGGAAATTTCTTCATCGTCCAGTTAAATTGATATTCGATATGAAATAATTGAACTCAAAATAACATCCGTCTTTTATTATGGGAAGGCCTCGAATATCCGACGGAGCGATTCTTTCATTGACCAGTTAAATTAATATTCGATATAAAATAATCGAATTCAAAATAACATCCGTCTTTTATTACGGGGAGGTCTCAAAAATTCGACGAAGAGATTCTATCATTGACCAATTAAATTATAATATTTTTTCTGAACATACAATCAATATAAAACTAATAAAAAATCATGTATGTAAAATAAAATGAGACAACCAGTAAACAGTAGAGGTAACAACACATGGCTTGTTTGAAATTAATTCTAAGTAAAATGAGACCAACTAAATATGAACATAAATAAATAAACAGTAATTAAATGAAGCAACAACAAGATGTTAGAGTAAACATAAATCAAGTCAACAATACTAATAGAAAATAGTCAAAAACATAGAATAAACAATGACCAAATATAGCAACAAACAACAATGGTGAAATTAAGATAGAAGATACCTTTTGGAAGAGTCAACAACGAAGGTCATTGCCGGAGGAGATGAAAAGCCACTGGAGAGAACCGTTCCGGCCAGAATTGAATCGTCGAGTTCATTGGATGTGAGCTGCTACTAGTTTGTCTGTGAACCTGTAAAACAAACAAACTAAAAAGAAACATGAGGGGAAAGGGTTGAGACAGTTGATGGAGCTCCATTTGTTGGTTTGTTGGAGCCCTGCCGGAGTTTATCGCGGTATTTGTGTGGCTTGTTGCTTCATCGTGGAGCTGTTGGTGACGTGGGTAAGGGGTTCTGGTGGTTTGTTGGTGGGGATTGAGAGGAGTTGTGGGTGGAGTTGATTGGAGTTAGTGGTGGTGTGGGAGATTGGAGCTCGTGGGTCTGTTCATCGGAGATGACGAGAGAGAAGAGACGAGGGAGATTGGTGGCTGTTTGGTGGTGTTTCTGGTGTAGTTTGGTGAAGAGGTTGTGGTGGCTGGTGGTTTCATTTTCTGCCGGTTCAAGTAACGGAGAACGGAGGTGAGGTAGCAGCGGTGGTGGATGCTTGGGTGTTGCTGATTTTGGAAGGAGGAGATATGGGTGGAGGAGAAAGGAGAGGAAGTGGTTGTTTGGTGGTGATGTGTGGGTTGTTGGGTAGTGGATCTCCGATGATCAGAGAAGGAAGCAACATAAAAGGTTGCGGTTGTTTCAAGAATGAAACGGAGGAGAGAAAATTATTCTCTTTTGGTATTGTTGCCAATTTTGGAAATTTCCACCACCAAAGAGTGTGTTGTATGAGATACTTTATAGAAAATTTTAAAATTCTAAATCATCTAGGTTGCAAAACAAAATTATGGGCTATCAAAATCGTGTGCTTAAAACCATGTGCTCAAAATTATGATTTACCTAAAACCATGTGCTATTTATTTATCTGTGCAAAAAATATATTTTCCACCTTTATGTATTAATGGATTGTGTAAAAACTAAACAATTGATGATTCAATAAAATTAAATAATTTTTATTTATGAAAAAATGATTGTAACAAAAATTAACGATAATTAAAATTAACTAAAATGAATAAAAATTTAATAAAAATCTCAATATTTTCAAAAGTGAGGATAATTATAAATTGTATTAACATGGAAAAAATATGAGAAAAATTATATTTTGTGCAATTTAACGATTAAAAGATTTAAAAATATTAACTTAAAAAATATCATGCCAAAATTGGGTGTCAACATTAATTTCTCAACTAAAGTGCTTAGGAGTTTTGGATAAAATTGTGGGAAATTGAAAGAAAAGGAATAAACTATATATGAGGCTACCAAAGAATAAGTCAAAGGTTTAACGGAGCTGACTATGATAATGCAAAAAGGGTAAATAAAGAGGGTATAAAACATGGATATCAAAGAAACGCCTATATCATCTCTTAAACTCAACATTCTTTATTTGGCTTTGCAGACACATGGGGCAAGTTCTAGAGACCAAAATGCAACATGGAATATAACAAAAACCTTACTCACACTTGGCACATGTTCAAATCAAGAAGGATACATATAGACTTTCAACCAAGCAATTTCAAGAATTCAAATTTAAGCCAACAAGAGTCAGATAAAAGAGCTTAGGTGTCTCACAGTAGTCATTCAATTTTTCCAATCATGCCATAGAATAAAACACCAACTTTTAACAAGTAATCATATGTAACACCTAGCAAGGGCATCTCTATTTATTCCTAAAAATTAAAAAAGATACTGAGTTCAAAGGTATCCCCCTCGAAAAAGAACCAAAAAGAAAAATCGAGGGGTGGTGAAGTGTGCTTCTACTAAACAGACCAAAAACCAAGACTGACAACAAACAAACAAAGGTTCTTTTTGTAATTTTTTTTAAAATTAATCAAAATCTTACAAATAAATAAAAATAGAAATCCTATAGCGCACTTCACCCTAAACAATATTAGAAAATTCCCACCCCACACTTAAAATCATAATTTATCCCTAAAGTATAAACTAAAAGTAAAGATAGAAATACTCCCTGAGGCCTCTAGGCCTAGCTAGTAGCATCAAGTCCATCAAAGAGGTCCGGGGAACCCCACACTTAGTGTTTTCCATGCTTCTTAGCTATGATCTCAGGTACTCAGACTTCCCTTCAACCTGGAAACATAACCCAAAAACAAAACCAAAGGTGAAACTAAAAAAACACAAAATAGAAAATAACTACCTTAACTTGGGTTACCTCCCAAGAAACGACTAATTTATTGTTGCGGCATGAATCACATCACAACTCTCATCCATATTCTCTCATCCTATTCCTCCCACTTAGGGCCCATTTTTTTTTCTTTTATGCTCTCTCATATGCTCACAATCAAGGTCTGTAGCCTTTCTTACACCTATCTTCTCATGATTCCATTAAAGTTTTTGAGGTTCAGACTTATTCGTCAACTCAGGAAACTCCATGAGAGAGTCCAAAGAGGTAATTGGAGGTATTTTTTCACCACCCCACACTCATCCACTTCCACAGCTATGAGCATACATAAATATTTGTAGTGTGAGGGTATGTCGAGTGTGTTGTACACTCTGAAGACCACCTCTTCATCATTTAATCTCATTTTTAGCGTTCCCTCTCTAACATCTATCAATGCTCCACCAGTAGCAAAGAAAGGGTGCCCCAATATTATTGGTACATTGTAATCTGCATCATAGTCAAGAACAATAAAGTCAGCAAGAATAATGAACTTACCAACCTTGATGAGAACATCCTCAATAGTTCCTTTGGGGACCACTCTAGTTCTATTTTCCATCTGCAGCACAACCGATGTAGGCCTTGGATTTCCCAACCCAAGAGTATTAAACACTAAAAGGATCATCAAGTTGATGCTTGCCCTCAAATCACTCAAAGCTTGGACAACATCACTTTCACCAATTTGTATGGGGAGGATGCACCTCCCAGAGTCCTTGAGCTTTTTAGGCATTTTGATCATGACCATCGAACTGAACTCTTTAGTAAGTGCCACAGTCTCAATATCCCCAAGCCTTCTTTTATTCGCCACTACATTCTTCAATTACTTAGCATACTTACGCATTCCCTACAAGGCATCTAACAAAGGAAGGTTAATGTGAAGTTCTCTGAATGTGTCAAAGAACTTCTTAAATAAGCATCCTCTTTGGCTTTCTTAAGCTTTTGAGGGAATGGTGGTGGTGGTCTGTTTTGAGTCTTCCCATTTGGATTTCCTTTAGGGTACTCTGACTTTCCCTTTTTGTCAGCTTCTTTCGACTCAATTTGCTTATTTGTTCGCTCAGTTGTGACCAATTCTGCTTGCACCTCATGGTTTCTCTTTGGAGGTGCATCAATCAAATTTCTACCACTCCTCAAGGTGATTGCTATCACTTGCTTTGGATTTTATGTATCCCTAGGAAAACCCTCTTGAGGTCTTGTATTTTGTGCATGAGCTAACTAACCCATCTGTATCTCTAGATTCTTCTGAGCTAGTTGTTGATTTTTGATTTTTGCAGCCATTCATTCTTGATTTGCCAAAATCTTTTTCAAAGTCTCTTCTATATTATTGACCTAAGCGTTGGAATTCACACCTTGATGCTACTGAAAATGTTGAGATTGGCCTTGATTATTTCCCCAAGAGTAGTTGGGTTGGCTCTGCCAGTTGCTGTTTTAAGCATTCCCATAGTTTTGATTACCTTTTTGTGCATTGCCCACAAAATTTACTGACTCCTGATTCGTTTCAAACAAGTCTATCGAATGACAACTAATACCACACATTTCACACCATGTTTGAACTTGCTGCAATGCATTAACCGGAGCCTGAGGTTGAACCATACTCAGTTTGTTGAACTGAGTTATCACCTGGTTCTGAAAAGTGGCCAACTACGCAGCCAGTGTTGTGACACTATCTAGCACAAGCATACCTGCAGGCTTCTTCACCATATTTTAGGACATATCACCATGCCACTTTGGATTACCTTATGCAATATGGTTAGGAGATCATACAACTCATCATAAGTTTTTTCCAAAGCCTGACCACCTGCCGCTGAATCTAGGAAATTTTTCATATTGTGGTTAAGACCTTCAACAAAAGTATGATCTAGTACCTCATTGATTTGCTTGTGATGTGGGCAATCTTTGAGAAGAGACTTCAATCTCTCACATGCATGATAAATTTTTTCGTCTGGCTTCTGCTTAAAATATAAAATCCGCTCCTCAACTTTGCAGTTTTGCGTGATTGAAAGAATCAAATGAGGAACTTCTTTGCTAAGTCATCCCAAGTTGTGGTTGAGTTTAAAGGTTCTGCCTTCAACCATTTCTTTTATTCTCCTAAAAGTGAGAATGGGAAAAGTGTGAGCCTTACGTAGCCTGTGGAGACTCCTGCGGGAATGAATGTGTCACTTATCTCTAAAATTATTTGAAGATGTACCTATAACACCCCGTATCTTTCAAAACCTATGTGACTAAGTAAATATCGACGAAGGTATTTGAGCTCGAGATTGTGAAGGGGTAATTTGGCCTAGAATTTGAAACGGTCAAATGTATATAAGTGTTAAGTTAAATTATAAGGAGGAGGGTTTTGAAAATGAGATAAAACAAGTGAGGTACTTGCTCGACTTATCTAAGCTCTTAGGTGACAAGTAGGTGCATCACCTACCTACGCTAACGAACTAAGTTCCGAGGGCCGATTACGGGCAGAAACACCATGGATTATTAGACCTAATGGTAGCCCAAATGAAGCTTAAAGTTGGCCCATCAAAGAACAACCAAATCTGGCCCAAACAACTACAAAAGGTAGCCACCAATATTGACCACATTTTGACCCAAGAGAAGCCCAAAATCAGCCCCAAAACTTAACCCTTTTGAGGCCCAAGCAAAGGGTAATTTTGGCACAAGTTTCTTGACCCATTTTGGCCCAAATATACTCAAAAAAAAGTCGGCCAAAAAGGTCCCTTTATATAGGCCTTTTGCTGATCAATGTTGATCACAAAAAGCTGGAAAATTCTCTCTTATCTCATTTCCTTTTGGCAGCCCTTCTCTCCCTTTAGGGTTCTAAGAAGACCAAGATTAATTGAAGCTTAAGGTGAGTTAAACAACTTGTTATCTTGGTATTAATCAACTACATATAGCTAGGATATCCTATGGTAAGAAAGACATGAACTATGGCAGCCCCTTTCTTATGATTTAACACATAGAAATTGGGTAACAATTAAGAGATTTCTTCTTCTCTTGTTGGTGTATGTGTAGGGGGTACTTAAGCTTTTAAAGCATCAATAAAAAGAGGATAAAAACACACCTTCAAGTGTGGTAAGTACTCTGCCCATAATAATATTTTTGGATTGAAGGTCGGATGAACAATTGTTGTTGAATTGTTGTTAAGAACTCACGGGACGGCGATCGGAAGCCGTGGGTTCAATGTGTTGCTATTGTATTTCGGCATGGTGAGTTGTGTAGGGGATGTTTGATGTGTTTTGTATTATTGGAGGCAGTAGGTTGGTGTGTGTGTGATGTGTATTTGATAATGGGAGAAAGGTGTGACGATACACCTTTAATTAATGCTAAATACGTAAATCTGCCCGGGAAATGTTTAGCTACTGTTTTGGGAATGTTGCATCAGGTTTAAGAGCTAATATTAGCTTCATTATACCCTTGTGTTGTAGATTAACTTAATAAGGGAAATTCCAAGTTGTGGTAAGCGCAATCTTCGGAAGGAACGAGGTATGTTAAGGCTTCTTTATTCCTTATCGGCATGAATCTAGGAATAGAACTCTAAATCTCCAAAAGAAGGAATTTGAGTATTATGTTGTAACAGAGCTGATTTGGTAACTCAACAAGTCTTAAGGAACTAATTTATACATTATGCTGATTCAAGTCGCCTTCTTATAAAAATCTGATTCTTTTTGCACGAAACGTAAGTTATCTTTTTGTCGAGTTTCTTCTTTGTATTGTGATCTCTAATCAAGGTTTAGAAAGTATACAACGAAAGTTAGAAAGTCAAATCCCCATTTATATGTGTTTGGTATGTTGAGTCCAACACCTAGTAAGCCAAAGCTAAAGAAGTTATCTAAATGAACCTTCATAAATAACAAGAATAGCTTTGAAGGTCAATCTAGTAATACACTTATTATGCGTGGTTTGTGTGTTAGTGTGCACCGAGGTGCTACTGCCATATTGAGGCTATTATATATATAGTGTGCACCGAGGTGCTACTGCCATATTGAGTCCATTATACACATAGTGTGCACCGAGGTGCTACTGCCATATTGAGGCCATTATATACATAGTGTGCGCCGAGGCGCTACTGCCATACTGAGGCTATTAAATATAGGGTGCGCCGAGGCGCTATTGTGGTTCAGTGTGGGTAATAAAGAGTGAGTTGCAGCGTGAGTTAATGCATGTGTTGTGTTCTAAAAAGAATAAAGGAGAAAGAGCTTAATGAGTCTTACCAATTACAGTTTACAAGTTTCATATTTTATCTTGTTCGGATTTACTACTTGCGACTTGCTTTTATGTTTCTACCTTACATGCCAGTACATTATTATCGTACTGACATCCCCATTGCCTGGGGGTGCTGCATACATGCCTGCAGGTCCAGACAGATACCCAGATAGATCTCTTCAGTAGGAGTTGCAGAGTTCAGCCATTTTGGTAAGCTCCATTCTTCCTAGAGCTGACGAGTCAGAGGTCTAGCTTATATTTTGACCAGGTTATGTATATGTACAACTTATGGGTAGTCTAGGGCCCTGTCCTGGATATGAGATATTTTACTTATTCCTAGAGGCTTGTAGACGTGTATATGTATATCAGTGTTGGGTATGGCCTTGTCGGCCTTGTTATTAGCTATC
>QJPP01003571.1:0-84775 GCA_003996215.1 Jaltomata sinuosa
AGCACTAGACTTGATTTACTACAGTTTTAGACCCGGTTAAGCCCGGGCACCCTTGGAGGGGTTTTGAGGCATTTTATACTACTTTAGTCCTGGACAGGGTCTGGGCATGCATATTTGAGACTGGGTCTCTATCTTGATCCCGGACTTGCTTCCGGATGACATGTCTTGATACTGAGTTTTAGTATGGGGTCGGGGACCTCTATGGACCTTGCCGCTCCTAGCCTGGGGCTTCGGGCTGCGTGCGCCGGAGGGAAGGGTATACGGTGGAGTAGAGGTATACAGGCTGAGTCCTTCCATGGAACCTGCCTGCTGGGCTCGATTGGCACCGGAGGAGGTACATACAGAGGTTCTATTTTATATCATATCATATCATGCATTGGATTCCACCCTTGTTTGCTGTGTGTTTAGTGTATGCTCCTGTAGTATGGGATGCCGGAGGGTTTGCTTTCAGTTGATTGTGTTCCTCGGTTGTATAGGCGGCCATTGGGACTATAGGTAGACTATATTTACTCCTGTTTTTACTTAGAGCTTGTCTTGGCACCTGGTTCTTGAAAGATTAGTGATGGCTAGCCTCTTGAGGCTTTGGTTATGGGATTTTTGATTATTGAGGGCTTTGGAGTCCTATCTTATTGAGGCACTTTTGTGTGGCCTTCTGAGCAGAGTGTGAGACTCTGGTTCTATTCTTGTGGGAAGTTGAGTGGTATCTCTCGGTTATTGTGGCCTAGTTATTTCATCCTAGGGTTGTACTTGTGATGTGATTCCCTGGTTATGCTATCATATGATTGGATTGGTGTTATGATTTCCTTACACTGGTTGATTCCATTTTTAGTATGTTAGACTGCTCTCCGTCTTTTCCTTCCACTTGAGGTTACCGGTATACCGCTATTTTCTCAACTCTCTCTCTACTTACTTATATTATTGTGCAACGACTCCAGGTGCGTTCTCTTTTCCTTCACCTGTGATTCTGAGTAATTGTATCTTTGTGCTAGCATGTGTTACTTGAAGCTCCTTGTCATGGATGATCTGTGCTAGCTCCTTGTGCCTTGCTTATTGCTTTAGTGACTGCTTTCTTGCTATCTGTTACTTACTGCTTTCATATCTTATATGCGCTCAGTCGGCCTATGATACCTACTGAGTACCCGTGGTTTTGGTGCTCATACTACACTTCTGCATTTTTTTGTGCAGATATTAGCTGAGCTTTCGCCGTTGATCACGTTGGAGACTCGTGTAGCTTTTGGATCTTTGAGACTAGGGTGAGCGCCTGACGGTCGGGGCTTGTCTACATCTCATCTATTGTACTGTTGCTCCTTGTACTTTCGGAGGCAATTTATGTTGTATTTTGTTACTTTTAGCACTTGTATTCTATTAGAAGCTTCTGTACTGTCGATACTAAGTCTTGGGGTTGGTGTAGTTTCCTTTATGTATTTATATTCGAGTTTTGCTTTCGCTTATTTCTGCTTGCTGGTGCATTTTGGTTAGGCAGTAGCCCATTACTAACCGTTCTGAGCTCGGGAATTGGTTCGCCTACTGGGGGATTGTAGGTGCCATCATGACTTGAGAAATCGGGTCGTGACAGCGTGGTATCAGAGCTCTAGGTTCACCAGTGTCATGGTACAGAAGCAAGTGTCTAAGTAGAGTCTCATGGATCAGTACGATGACGTATGTATCCTATCTGCGGGAGGCTACAGGGCATTGTTAGGAAAAGTATTATCTTTTTGGCTCCTCATCGTGCGTTCCTGGCTCTATTGACTTCTAAACTTCGGTTGTTCATTCATTCTGAGATGCCTCATACAAGTGCGATAGCAGTTGGTCTCGAGTCTTCTGTGCTTGTTGCTTCAGTGCTTCCGTTAGCACCAAGACTTCAGAGTGAGAGTTTACCGCCTCAGATAGGGGGTGTGGGGTCAGCCCTACCTTCGATTGGATTTATAGCTACCCCAGTTCTTCAGGACACCGTGGCTAGGACTCTGAGTCCTCCGGTGAGTGTTTCAGTACCTGGTTCTGTGAGTGGTGCTTCAGTTATAGTTGAGCTTCTAGTTCTTCAGCAGGGTTGTCTGTCGGTATTGGAGTACGAGGCGAGATTTTCCCATCGGATTTGATCTGGTATAAGCTATTTTTGGTGTGGTGAGCATTGACACTTTTCTAGGAATTGCCCCAGGATTGTGTATCCCAGATGGTTGTTATCATTGTGGAGAGATTGGTCACCTTTATTGAGTTTGTCCCCAGCGAGGGCTGGTTGGGGCTTCAATTTTGACCACTCAGTCCAGAGTTAGACCCCATCAGCTTGATGCTCCTCTTGGTGGGCCAGAGGTAGAGGTTCCTAACATCGTTACTCCAGGTCAGGCTTTTGCTACCTTTGACTTATGTTAGTCCCGCTCGTGTTGCGACTCTATAATTGCTTCTATGCCTACCTGCTACTTGTTTAAGTTGTTTGGCTACCCGAATTATAGTATCGATGCGTTGTTTTATTGGTAGTTTATTCTTTAGTAGTGGATGGGGGTAAGTTAGCCTTGAGAGGTGTTTTCCCGGAGTTGTAGCTCGTGGGTAGTTCTTGTTAGTCTGTTTCTAATTGGCTTACCCTGTTTCATTGTGATTCTGGACTTTTGGTTGGGTTTCCCTTGTTGAGCGGTCCTAGATGGTTATTGCCTAGGCCGTTATCTAGCGTGGCTAGAGATCCATGTGATGGTTCGGTGTATTACCAGTAGTTGGGCCGGAGTTGAGATTTTTCCTCAGTTGGGAGGTATTGGTTATGCTAGTGTGCATAGATTGGTTTGGTCTCTCGAGTGTCTAGAGTCGACCCTCTTTGTTGATTAGTTTAGGAGGTTGGTAGGTATATGGGTTGTTCCCATAGTCTCCTCCACTTCCTGGTCCGTTGGGTGTTTTGTTGTATCTTTAGCTCCAGTTGGAATGAATCTTGATCGAAGTTCTTTCGATGAGCTCTGGATGTTGGCATCGTGATTGGGTCTTGACTTTAAGCACTTCCAACTAAGTGTTGATCGTAACCTCGTGGTTAGGTTGTATTTGTAAGCATTTCGGGTGAGTTGGGCATCCGGCCCATTCTTCTCCTGCCTTATTGAATTTGACGTGTAGCTATGAGTAGTAAGGTAATGGCTTCAGGTTCTTATTCGAGAAAGGATTTGTAAGGTTTAGTATGTGCTAAGGAAGCATTTTTGTTTAGTTGAAAAAGAAGGGAGATGACGCTTTGTTTGTGTTTAAGTGTCCTTGTAGTTGCCTGAGGTGGCGATAAAGGTTTGCTTTGGGATTGTGTGTTGGTGATTTGATCCAGCTGTCTACACATTGTTGTGAGTTTTCCATCGATTGGTTTTTTCAGTAGCAACTGCGGTGTTGGCAATTTGCATATTCAGGCCTAGTTGGCTTGGGTTCTTACGGCTTCATTGGCATCATCCTGGTCGACCAAGGCTTTAGTTGGTAATTTTCAAATTCGGTGTTCAGAATCATAACTTAGCAGGTTACATCGGATGGTTTGTGGAAGTTTCTATTTGGTTGCAGCATCCTAGTGACGGGAGGCGGTGGGTGCGGGCAACTTAGCTTCTTTACTTTAGTTGTGGATGCGGCTATTTGCCTTGGACACCTAGTCCTTGGCTAACCTCTGCAAGAGGCAAGATATTCTAGATTTCAGCAGTGTTCTAGTTAGTACAAGGTTCTTCTACCATGGTTGGACAGACTCAGTGGTGTAAGTTTGAGCTTCAGCAGTGGTGTATGCTTTATGTGGTCAGCTTGTGCGGCTTAAGACTAGCGAGGCTATTTTGAGCTCTGATTATACGTAGAGACTGATAATAGCCATTCGTTTGCCTAGGATTTGAAAGCTTGTTTAATTGATTCCTCCGGAGTTATTGTTTATGTGGGGTTCTAGTTTTGGTTAAACTTGGCCAGTATGGACGAGAAGTTCATTATGATATATGCTTCGAAGTGGTTGGTTGTTTGCAGAACCAGTAGAGCAGTTGATTCGAGCCAAAGGAATTAGTTGAAAGTATATGCAAAATTTTCTATGGCTAGATGGTAACTTTGAACCCCAGGAACCTTTTTCCTTTGCCTTCGGGGTGTTTGGACTTGATATTTGTGGCATGGTAGACTTCTTCCTGAGGTGAGATTCGTAAGGCAATTTCACATTCAAATGATGTTCGAGTGTTCGGAGTAGCAGTAGTGTTTTCTAGAGTTGGGAGCTTGGCTCATGGTTACAGACTTCGTGGTAGGCTTACCACACTTCCTGCAGGATCGTGGTTTTGGTTTGGGTCTTTTGGGCAGGTTGACCTAGTTCATTCACTTTCAGTTGATTCAGACCTTGCACGGTTCAGTTAGCAAGTTCGATGTTAGCAAAAGTGTTCGTTCATTGGTTGGTGGTCAGTCAAGGCAGGTAACTTTAGTTTCAATGATATGCTACGGGTTGTTATCTTGGACGGCGAAGGCTAGTAGCTTATATCTTGGCTTAAAATGCATTTGTACAATGGGTGGCTTCGTTCGTGGTAAAGTATAAGCAGGAACTATGGATCTCTGGTGTGTCAGTTGATGCTTCGAGGGTGGTTTAAGTGTTCAGCTTGTATGCAGATTCCTTTTTGTTGTGCTAAAGGATTCAGTCAGAATAAAAAAAAAGGGCTTTTGCGGAACAGCGGGTTCATGAGTTAGAGTTTTGGGTTGATGGATTTTCTGGTAAACTTGGTATGGTTTTGAGGATTCGAGTTTTGTGTGTTGATAGCCTTGGTGCACTAGTTTCGGTGTTGTGTAGGTGCTTTTTGGTTAAGATTCTCGAGGTTCAGTTTGGGTTGGCAGATCTTTGGAGGTTGAAATCTAGCTTGGCTAGTAAGAAATTAAGGCTTGGTTGCTTTCTTTGGTTCTGTTATATTGGGTGCAGTCCGGTCGCGGAGGTTACTCGGGTTGTCTGAGAGAGTAGTGCGGGCGTTGTATCCTCTATCATTAAATCTCTGGTATTTTTTTCCCTTCCTGACTTTCGGGGACAAAAGTCTTTTTAGTAGTGGATGATGTAATGACCCTTCCAGTCATTTACACGTTTTCGCCTTTCTTGTACCATTAGAGCTTACTTGTAGCGGCCCAAGTCATTTATGGCTTATCGGGACCGGTAGTTCGGTGCCCGGGCCATTTGTTTGGTCTTTATGGTCGTTCCTCATTTTAGAGCTTCAACTTTGGAAATCGTTGACTTCTGTCAACATTCTTGGTAATATCAAAGAATTAAACCAAGGTTCTAGGTCAAAGGAATTCCTTACTCGAAAGTTCGAGTTAAAGAAATGCCTCGTGTAATACCTCGCCCGTTTGGAAGGTTTAAAGTAACCCGTGCCTTTGGGGTAAGACTAATAGAGTCTAATATACTAAGAAGGATGTTTTATGAGGTATTATAATCGCAAAATGGTCGTATGATGAGTTTTGAAGTCAAGCAAGTTGCGAAACAAAAGTCGGAAAAAGTTATTGTAAATTCCTTTAAGGAATTCTCTTCAAATTTGGGTTCAATGTCTTGGGGTGTTTCTCCCTATATATAAAACGTTAGTTATCCCCAATATACCAAATCGAAGGTCTACGAGTCTAGTTTCCAACTCACTAAACCGTTCGTCCATACGACTTCAGAATAGAGAGATATTCATGTTTTCGTAAGACTGCACAAGCAGACACGTCAAAGCGGGGCCCACGTCCTAAGTTGGTACAGCTTATAAAAGCTGATTTATCCTTCGTTTTAACTCATTATTTTCACCCAAAATGCACTGAAAATCAGAGGTAAGGTCCATAAATAATCCATGGACTTTGATCCTTTCAATTCGGAAGTTTAACGGAAGTTGCTCTACGTCGCGAGCTCGTCATTTTGGTATAGTTTTCCCCATCGATTTCATGGCGTATCTTCGTGGGTGTTGATGCAGCAATTCAGCAGGTGTTTTCTGAGTATTTGGCAGTAGCTACGGAGTTATATTGGCGAGGTATGGATCCTGTACACTTATCTATTTGTTGAATCAAAATTCTAAGCTTCTAGTCACGAAAAGTTGTATTTTTCGATAGCTTGTAGTAGTTTCTTGTTGGATTTGGATATGTTTGTTGTTCCTGCAAGGAGGCAGGTGGTTAATCTTGGAATATTGAATATTTTTGTCAAGGAAATCTCTCCCCTACGACCCTCCTTCGTTATTATATGTTCTAGTATAGTTTTATGGATTTCTGAGCCCCGAAGTGGTATTTTGGATTTGTGGCTTTGGACAACCCCTTTATCTTGTTATGTTTGGTTATTGTTGTGGTGTTCTGGTTATGGTAAGGTGCTGGAGGGATTGGCAAATTATGCTATTCTTTTTGGGATCACATACGATAGTGATTGGATTGGACAAACGTGAAGTATGCCTTGAAATAGTGCCTCGGGAGCTCGTCGCTCCTTGGAGATGTGGTTAACGTATTTTTGTTTGATTTAGCTACCATTTGTTATTGTTACTGGCCTCATTTTTATGCTTTGGAGTTGTCTGGTCGCGAGTGTGACATTAACACCTTATCAATTGGCTATGGATCGTTCTTGCAGCCTTGTCGATTCAAGCAATTGTTCCATTACCTTGGTTGGTCAGGCTTCATAGAGACGCCTTTGGGACTTCAGTTGAAAGTATTTGTTTTGTGTGATTCAGAGCTTCCTGGAGCTGTTCGAGTCTGGACGATGTCGTTCCCGCAGCTAGTCATCGGATGACAGGTAGGTTATGGTTTTCCCCTATCTAGACTATGCGTATATAGGCTATAAATGCATTAATTAGCATCCTTGGATGGGTTATTATAGGTTGGTACCCCAGACCTTGTCCACCTTGTTCGTTCGTTATTTCATGCGTTGTTTGTAGTATTCGCGTAGTATTGTATATTACCGTTGTGGTCTTGTCTGGCCATGTATTAACTCTGGAACATAGATGGTGGGTTATTGGGGAATGTCCGCGAGTCCCGGACATAGAGATTATCCTTTTAGGCTGGTTATGTCTACTGAGTAGCTATTGGGCCTGTGCAGGGCTGATAGGAATTGTTGTGAGCCGTTGGGCTACTTTTATATTTGTGTGCGAGCATATCATCCATGAAAAAGGTTTTCCCCTGCATGTTTTACTACAGTTTTGGCTGTGAGCCACTACTGATAGTTTTCCTAAATTTGCATGGCCCTGGGGGCCCTTTTTAGTACTGTTGTTGATAGAAAAGGGGATTTTTTGATGTTTTCGCACTGATTTTATTACTGGTACTAGTCTTTGTGGGGCAGAGCACCAGACTTGATTTTATTACTGATACTAGTCTCTGTGTGGCAGAGCACCAGACTTAATTTTATTACTGATACTAGTCTCTGCGGGGCAGAGCACCAGACTTGATTTTATTACTGATACTAGTCTCTGCAGGGCGGAGCACTAGACTTGATTTACTACAGTTTTAGACCCAGATACGCCCGGGCACCCTTGGAGGGGTTTTTGAGGAATTTTATACTACTTTAGTCCTGGACAGGGTCTGGGCATGCATATTTGAGACTGGGTCTCTATCTTGATCCCGGACTTGCTTCCGGATGACATGTCTTGATACTGAGTTTTAGTATGGGGTCGGGGACCTCCATGGACCTTGTCGCTCCAAGCCTAGGGTCTCGGGCTACGTGCGCCGGAGGGAAGGGTATACGGTGGAGTAGAGGTATACAGGCTGAGTCCTTCCATGGAACCTGCCTGCTGGGCTTGATTGGCACCGAAGGAGGTACATACAGAGGTTCTATTTCATATCATATCATATCATGCATTGGATTCCACCCTTGTTTGTTGTGTGTTCAATGTACGCTCCGGTAGTATGGTATGCCAGAGGGTTTTGCTTTCACTTGATTGTGTTCCTCAGTTGTATGGGCGGCCGTTGGGACTGTAGGTAGACTATATTTACTCATGTTTTTACTTAGAGCTTGTCTTGGCACCCGGTTCTTGAAAGATTAGTGATGGCTAGCCTCTTGAGGCTTTGGTTATGGGATTTTTGATTATTGAGGGCTTTGGAGTCCTATCTTATTGAGGCACTTTTGTGTTGCCTTCTGATCATAGTGTGAGACTCTGGTTCTATTCTTGTGGGAAGTTGAGTGGTATCTCTCGGTTATTGTGGCCTAGTTATTTCATCCTAGGGTTGTACTTGTGAGGTGATTCCCTGGTTATGCTATCATATGATTGGATTGGTGTTATGATTTCCTTATACTGGTTGATTCCATTTTGAGTATGTTAGACTGCTCTCCGTCTTTTTCTTCCACTTGAGGTTACCGGTATACCGCTATTTTCTCAACTCTCTCTCTACTTACTTATATTGTTGTGCAAGGACTCCAGGTGCGTTCTCTTTTCCTTCACCTGTGATTCTGAGTAATTGTATCTCTGTGCTAGCATGTGTTACTTGAAGCTCTTGGTCATGGATGATCTGTGCTAGCTCCTTGTGCCTTGCTTATTGCTTTAGTGACTGCTTTCTTGCTATCTGTTACTTACTGCTTTTATATCTTATATGCGCTCAGTCGGCCTATGATACCTACTGAGTACCCGTGGTTTTGGTGCTCATACTACACTTCTGCACTTTTTTGTGCAGATATTAGCTGTGGTTTCGCCGTTGATCACGTTGGAGACTCGTGCAGCTTTTGGATCTTTGAGACTAGGGTGAGCGCCTGACGGTCGGGGCTTGTCTACATCTCATCTATTGTACTGTTGCTCCTTGTACTTTCGGAGGCAATTTATGTTGTATTTTGTTACTTCTAGCACTTGTATTCTATTAGAAGCTTCTGTACTGTCGATACTAAGTCTTGGGGTTGGTGTAGTTTCCTTTATGTATTTATATTCGAGTTTTGCTTTCGCTTATTTCTACTTGCTGGTGCGTTTTGGTTAGGCAGTAGCCCATTACTAACCGTTCTGGGCTACGAGAATTGGTTCGCCTACTGGGGATTGTAGGTTCCATCATGACTTGAGAAATCGGGTCGTGACAACACTTTACCTACCCTTTACTTTTTATTTTCGGTTCTTTTTCGAGGGGTAGCCCTTTGAACCCAGTATCCCTTTTGATTTTTAGGAGTAAATTTAAAAAAAAATTCTTTAGAAATAAATAGAGATTCTCGTGCTAGATGCTACAAACATGATTACTTGTTGCAAGTTGGCATTGAATTCTATGACATGATTTGAAAAATTGAATGACTTATGTGAGACACCTAGACTCTTTTATCTGACTCTTGTTGGGCTAAATTTAAATTCTTGCAATTGGTTAGTTGAGAGTCTATAGGTAGCCTTCTTGAATTGAACATGTGTCAAGTGTGAGTGCTGTTTTGTTATATTCTATGTTATATTTTGGTGTCTAGAACTTTCCCCGTGTGTTTGCAAAGAGAAATAAAGAATGTTGAGTTTAAGAGATTATATAGGCATTTATTTGATAGCCATGTTTAATTACCCTCTTTATCTACCCTCTATGCATGACCTTAGCTAGCCCCATTGAGCCTTTAGCCTATTCTTTGGTAGCCTCATTTATAGCTTATTCCTTTTCTTTCAATTGCCCGCAATTTGATCCAAAACTCCTAAGCGTTTTAGTTGATAAATTAAGATGTTAAGGAGTGTAAAGTTAAAGAAAGGAAAAAGTGAAGTTGAAGCCCAAAGAAATAGCTTTTGGTGTGTTGAAAAAGATTTATGTGTTGTTGGTAGGGAGTAATGTAATGAAAAGAAAAAAATTGATCAAAAAAAGTGAATCATGAGTTTATAGCAAATACTCCTTGCTAAAGATGCGTAAGCTAGCTAAAGAGATGGGGCAAAACAAAAGAGAGTTGGGAAGATAATAGAGGTGTAAAATAGGTTGGTTGGAGATGAGTTTAACGTAAAATGTGATGTATTAAAGCGCTTGGGGAAGATAGTCACTATTCTTGACCAAATTGTTCCTACCCGTCCCTTTGCCTACATTACAATCCTTAAGTCCTACTTGATATTGAGCTTTGACATTCTGATTTTAGTGGAGTACTATACGAAGGGAAAGCTTATGGTTCATCTTATATTACATGTGAATTCTTTGTGAGAGTAAGAAAAATTTGATTCTTACATCTTTTCTTGTGATAATTTGCATATGTGTGTGTGAATATGGGTAACTCTGTTGTGGTGAGAGCACATGTTTAATGATGGATAGGTGACTTATATGATCTCCTATTTGAGTAATGTGCATAAGTTTGATAACTTGGCAGAGTCAATTCTTGAGGCTAGGAAGTCTTGAAGTAGTATTCATGTGTTTAAATTGCAATATGACATGCCTAAGGTAGAACTTTCTATTCATGTAGTCATTGTAGTTCTAGCTTGAGTATCTTAGTTTCAATAGAGATATTGGAGTCTTCCTTTATTATTATTAATGTAATGATTTGTTCGAGGACGAACAAGGCTTTAAGTGTGGGGTGTGATCTTAGGCATATTTATACACCTAAGTGTCATTATATATGCACATTTAGCTTAGTTTTGAGGATAACCTAATGTGATATTGGGGAATATAGGTTGTATGTGTGTGTTTGGTTGCTAAAGTACATGTTTATAGTGTTAAAGGTGCATTTGGAACAATTCAAGAGTTAAAATTATCAAATAGAGTTTAGATGAGAAAACTAGTGTTGCTAGTTTAAGCTATGTGTATTCTAGTGTTCTTTGATGAGCTCTATTGTATTTTATGGACTAATGTGTGTTATGAATTGATTTATGAGACCATTGGAGGATATATGGAAGCTAAATGAAGCCTATGACAAGCTTAAAGAGGTGTTTAAAGAAAACTACTAACAAAGGAACATGAAGGCAGGTGGATTATAATTTCCAGTGAGCCTCCGAGATAAGGGTGTGTCACGCTAGTGTGGCTCCGAGAAAATAGGGTGCCATAGAACTTGGTCACCGCGATAAGGCCATGGAATGGAGCGTGGTCTTCGCGATGTCGAGGTTCCATGGAGTTTTTTTGCCTCAGGCACAAATTGTCCTACACTATAAATAGGACACTTAACTTCAATTTTACACACACTTAGACGGCTTTGGATCGGAAAACACAAGGAGAAGGCTGCCTTAGGGTTCTTATTCTCTACTTTTTCTTTACTTATTTCTTTTATGAACTAAATCAATTTTGTACTTATGAATTAGAGTATGAGTGGATAAACACCCTCTTTCTAGGGTTGAGGCTACAACATTATTTCTTAAGTATGAATTTATAGTTCGTTTATTTGTTTATCATGTCATGTGATTGTTCTTACGTTCTTCTTTTAACTATTCTAAAGCATCATGAACTTTAGGGTAAATCTAAGTCGCAAAATGAATTGACCATAGGAGTTGAAGGACAGAATGAAGAAAGTAAAGAGTGTGGATCATATCTTTTATCGTTAGTTAGCAATTGTAAATGATGATTTGTGGTTAGGATAGCGATATACCTATATGCCCCACTTGGTTAATAAAATGGGAAAATAGTTGAATGCATCCGAATTAAACTCACATCCCCACTAAACGATGTAGTTATGAGATTAATTTGGGTAGATCACGTAGAGAATAACCATTCTCGACTTGTAATATCAACTCCATGGGTCAACAATCACGATAAACACCAATACCGGCTAAAAATCATAGTTATGTGATAAGTCGGTAATCTACCAACTTATTAAGCCTTTAATCATGAATTATTGATATGTTTTGATAAGAATTAGTGGTTCTTATGGCCTTTATTGACATGAATGCAGGTACTTCTGTCCTAAGGTGGAAAACAAGGAATTAGACCCAAAAGAGCTGAAAAAGAGTTGAAGTGTGAAGTGATTGAACAAGATGGATATTTTGCCGAGAGGTGTAATCTTCGAGTGACATGAACAATACAAGGTGCGGTCCGCACCTCCCACCGCACAAAGCTCAAGATTAGATGAAGAATCTGTTAAGGGGTGCGGTCTGTGCAACGTGCACATTGCCTGGTGTAAACTGCACCCCACTTTGCATAAAGACTAAACATCGATTGAAGTTTGTGGTTCACATTGTGGAGCTGCACGATGCGCACATTGTGTCATGCAAACCGCACATCGCATCGCATGGCTCCCGAAGGGCATTTTTGTCTAAGTTGGTGTGACATTTTGGGAACATTCTAAAACCCAATTCAGGCACATTTTTAGATAGTTTTTGAACAAGTTTTGAATAGTTTTGAGTAGTGAGAAAGTTTTTTCTCCAAGAAAGAAGAAGAGGGTTTCACTCCAATTGCTTCTTCCTAACTCTTGGAATCACCATTCTTGTAAAAACTGAGCTTGGATATTGAATATTTAGCTTGAATAAAAGGGAATTTGACTTACCCATTTGGTATTGTTCTTTAGTCCTTTAGCATGAGTAGCTAAATCTCTTGTCTATGGATGTGTTGATAATGGGTGCTTGATAAATCAGTATGGGTGTTGCTAATTTGTGTTTATAATTGCTAATATGACATGGGTCTAGTGATTTCACCATATTTCAACTCTAAAATTGATGGTTGCAAACATTGATTTTCCTCACTTGAATGTGTTCTTGCTTGCAAAAGGTGTTTACACTTTCGGATATGAAATTGGTAGTGGGTATTTGGGATTCTGCTTAGATTGAGACTAGAAATAGCTCAATTCACCGAAAATACCCATTTAAGAGTCTAAGCTAGAAATAGTGTGACCTCCCAAAGCATATGTTGGTTGGTTATTGTCTAAACAATGGTGTTTGGATAAAAACATTTGGATATATGATTGTTTGATCGAGATATTAACAAGCATACCTAAAACCAATGCTATCCATGTAGTCTAGCGAGAATTTATATGAATGAGAAAGCACCCTAGCCCATATTCGAGTCTCATTGGACACACATCCCTAGTCATCCTCTCTCATTTTTTAATTTACACCTGCATTTACTTTATTGTCTTACTTTGAATTATGAATTGGGACAAATTTCACAATTTCCCCTTCCTTTATTTTTATTGTTTGCGAACAAGTTATTCTCCTTGTGAAGTCTTTTCTTTACAATCGACTTGGCTAGTCACCAATTCTCTATGGGATCGACCCCGACTCGCATTGAGAATATATAAATATGTTCTGCTCTAACAATCGACAATACCTCTATCTAGGAGAGTACAGTTGAGCAATATCAAAAATAGTTCCATTACTGGGGAGTTGTGTTTGAATAGCCTTTTTGATTGTGAATTGAAATCACTTTGTAGAGTGTTTGTTCTTTTTATTTTGTTTATTGTTTTTGTCCATTGTTTAGGTAGCCCATGAGCAAAGTGGGCGATAACAGAAGTGTCAATGGGAGTCTTGACGAGTTAATGGATGCGGCTAATGAACCCGTACCTCAAGTGGGAGTAGGTCCAATCTGCCTACCCCCAACGGTTGGAAATGTGGTATTCCACGTCACTAGCACAATGCTCCATCTAATTCAAATGAAGGGGATGTTTTGAGGAGCAGCTCACGAAGATGCAAATCAGCACATCCACAACTTTTTGGAGATTGCCAATCATTCATCTTCCAAAACATACCCCAAAAATCTATCCGACTTTTCATATCTCCCTTCTCTCTAACAGGGGAAGCCACAACATGGTTGTAGGAATTGCCGGATGGGTCAATTACCTCTTGGGCTGAGTTGGTAAACACTCTCACTACTAGATTCTTCCCTCCATCTTGGATGATGCAGCTGAGGGATAAGATTACCAACTACCGCCAACTCCCCGATAAGCCTTTGCATGAGGCATGGTTGAGATTAAAGAAAAAGCTCGTATTGTGACCTAACCATGGACTGCCAGACAATGTCTTGCTAAAAAGCTTCTTTAGATACTTGAACTTGATGAATAAGTCTGTAGCCAACAATCTTGGTGGTGGTACCTTCATGGATTTACAATTTCCTCTTCCGTCGGCCCTTCTAGTGAAAATGACCAAGACTAACCAAGCTTGGCACACAAGGGAGGCAGATGTTCCTACCTTGGGAGTGACAACATCCATCATAACAAATGAGATGCAGAGAAAGGATGAAGAGAGGGATGAGAACATGGTAAAAATGATGACGCAAATAGACTTGCTAGCCAAGCATATAATGGGGGCATCTATAGCTAAGACCGTGAATACTGTGAGTACACTAGAGATCAAGGCTAGGATGACGAGCTTATGACCATCGTGGATGGTAAACTTTTCTACTTGTTAGCGGGTTCTCATCCCAAGTATTTTCACCCGAGAGATGAGAATCAAGGTTAGAATAGGGACAAGGAATGAGATGGAAATTGGAGGGATCGTAACAAAGAGGGTGATAGATACAATCACCGGAGCTCCAATCCTTACATACCTCCAAATAATTAAGACTCCTTATATCAACCCACCAAAAGAAATCCCGGGCACTCAAAGATTGAGGACATGTTGTCCTTGGTTTTGAAGAAGGTAGAAACTATAAATACCGGGGTTAGTGAGCTCAAAAACAAAGTTTCAACACTTCATCAATCTGTGAGCTCTCATTCGACCTTAATCAAACATCTTGAGGCCCAAATGAATCATCTATCCACTCAAATCAACAAAAGGATAAAGGGAACACTTCCTAGTGACACCACGGCCAATCATAAATATGATGCTCATGTCATGGCCATTGTTACTAGAAGTGGAAAAACAAGTGGCGCAGTGAGAGAGCTTGTTATGGAGCTGGTTATAGTAGCAAAAAAGCCTATTTTTGAAGTTTTTGTGAACTCGTGTAACAAAGAAGAAGAGGCTGCGTGTGACAAAGATGTTGTGGAATCAGAGGTTGGGGTGAATCTTGGTGCACCCAACACCCTGTGAATGTTGATGTTGATGATGAGAAGGAGGAGGCTGAATCTCCTCCCTAAGTTTCCATTGGTGTTGAGGAAGACCCTCATATTTCTCAAAGTGTGCCAGCCACACTACCAAAGGGACTTCGTCCATACCCTCAAAGGTTAAACAAGAAGAAGGAAGAGCAAAAATTTAATAAGTTTGTTGACATGTTCAGCAAGCTTTCGATAAATATTCCTTGATGCAGATGCTGGGGTACTCCTAATTAATGAAAGAGTTGCTCAGGAAGAAAAAGGTTGTTTATGTGGGCATCATTGATATATCACACAGTTGTAGCGTTGTTATGACAAGCAATGTTGCTACAAAATGAGATGGTTCGAGTGCATTCACCATACTGTGTACTATTGGGCTATTTGTGTTCCGTAAAGCCTTGTGTGACCTTTGGGCGAGCATCAACTTAATTCCCTTAGTGATCAACAACAAGTTTGTGTGTACACCTAAACCTACATCTACTAGGCTACTCATGGCTGATCGTTCCATTAAGCGTCCGGTAGAAATCCTATTTGACATATTGGTGAAGGTCAACAAGTTAATTATCCTGATGGACTTCGTGATCTTGGATTGTGAAGTAGATGTTGAGGTTCCCATCATCATTGGGAGACCACTATTAGCCACGGGGAGAGCACTTGTGGATGTTGAACTCAGTGAGCTTAAATTCTGAGTTAGAAGCGACGTAGTGATAGTCAATGTATGCCAACCCATAAAACCTCCAGATGAATTGAGCATAATCTCGGTGATTGATGTTGAGGGCAAGCTTGATCATGCCCTTGAGGAGTGTGAAATGGGAAAGACACCCAAGATTAAAGAGTTGCCAAGTCGACAACATAATGATATTTTGAGGATGTTGAAGGAGCAATTCTCCTTCGTGGGGTGGGGCCACGCTAACCAGATTGACTTGCTATCCGACAAAGACTAAGGTTGAGGTACTATCGTCGAGCCGCGATGTAAAATCAAGCACTTCTTGGGAGGCAACCCAAGTGTTTTACTTTATTTTTTGTTATCTTTAATCATTTTTGGTTTGTTTTAATCCAAAGAGCAGAGAAATGAACAACTGAAAAAACAGGGCAAAAAAAGGAGAATGTGGAGGATTGTGCAATTCGCACAAGCCATTGTGTGCATCGCATATCCCAATGCACTCCAAAATAGAAACCTGGGAAGAAAATTGCAAAGAAGAAAAGACATGCACTGGGCTGTGCAGTTCGCACGTGCCCAAGTGCGCATCGCACCACCTTCGCACCATAGAACATAAAGTTTTCTAAGTTAGGGCATGAAAAGGTGAGGTGCAAAGCGATATGAGATCCGCACAAGGGTTTGTGCGAATTGCACATCGCTATGCACCAAGGAAAATTTCAAATTTTAATTGACCTATCTGTTGACCGACTCGACCTAGTGATCGACCTGGCTAAATTTTCTTCTTCTTTTCTCCTTTAAACTGCCACCCTAAACTTTTTCTCTCCCATATTTTTCTTCAACCCCCCCCCCCCAATTCTCTCTCAAAATCTTCTCTAAATCCCTCAAACTTCCCTAAACTCTTCTTCTCCTCTCACCCAATATCCGTCGGCGCTCCATCCTTGCGCTGCCATCATCTCTCTGTGCAAGGTTGTTGGGTCTCTATTGTTGCATCTCAAAAAGCTTCAATTTTTTCTTCTCTTCACTTAATATTCACTAGTGGTAAGTTTCTCGATGTTAAATACATGTTTTTATGTTGACTGGGAACTCATATTATGAAGCATGCTTGTTAGAATTGCCATGTTGATTTTGGGTGAGATCCAAAAATTTTGGGTCCCTAATTTTGAATTGTATTATGGATTTTGCTTAGGATCAACTTGGTAGAACTTGAAATTGTTATTATGCATTTTGATTATTGATGCATGATTTGACCCTATGATAGATTGGATGACATCATTCTTAAGGGCAAATCATCGTTTCTCATGAGGTTCAGTTGTAAATTTATGATTGATGCTGAATTTGCTACTACTCATATACCCATGTTCTTTGTTGAATATGCTTTATTGGGTATATTATCTTGTGCGGGGAGGTAGAAATTTATTGTTGAACTTTTGTGACTGATTGTTACAATTGAAGGTTTGATATTCCCGATGATAGACGGAGTAACATCTCTCTTAAGGAAAGTCGTTCAGTCTACTTTTGTTTGTCAAGCGTGTTAATGGAATTCTGGGGAAGTCTGAGTACCTGGATGAATTTGTGGTCATATTATGTTTTGGCCTTTTGTTTAAACTGTTGGTTTATTGAGTCGTGCCAAGTGCGTAAAGAAACTCTTTCTCTACAAATCCCATGCGTAAGTCACAAGAACACAAGGAACCCAAAATTCCAAATTGTTTCCTTATGCATTTCACATATGACACATAGATCTTGAGGTGCAGAACACACAAGGCACCACACCATGTTGAAGAATAAGTTGCTAGTTCATTGTTTTGAGGGGCAAAGCTTGGTGCAATGCAGACTCTTGCTGGTGCGGTCCACACCAGCTTCGCACCTTAATGAAAAATAATTTAAGGTTTCTATTAGCTCATACGAAGTCAGGTATGATGCGCACTCTTTCTGGTGCGGTTCGCACGAGCAATCAGTAACTTACTTTGTTTTTCTACTTCTTTACATTCCGTCCTTTTTAGTTTGTCAATTTCTTTTTAATTTTTTTCTTTAACATATGTCAAAACACAAAAAGATTTTTCTTTTGTTTTTGGACTCACAATATCTATGTGAAGAATATGTCTTCTAGCAAGGGCAATGCTGGGCGGAGTTCACGAAGGCCACCAGCTCCCTCCTCCTCCACTCCAACCTGAAAGGGAAAGAAGAAAGCCCCAGCATCTTCCAGTTCCCAAGTTTCATAGGAGGAGAGAATTAGTTTGAAGTGGAAGGTATGAGGGTCATTTATGATTGTGACAGAGATAGGTCCTTCAACACAGAGCAGAGTTTCAATTTGTATGTTGTGAGATAAACTGCCCAATATATCCGGACAGTTTTCCAACCGATAGTGGCAACTATTTTAGGAGGTGCCTGAAAACTATTACAAGGAGATAGTCTGGGAGTTCTTTGCATCGTACCAAGCGACACAAGATGCTAAGGGATATAAAGAGGGTTTGGAAACTTTCCCCGCTTTGGAATTAGTAATGGTTTGAGGCAAGGAAATCCGGATCACTCCAGCTGCAATTAATGTCATCTATTAGAGCACCCCAATCGAGCAACCACCTGAATTCATGGCCAAGATGACTGTCAAACACAAACCTCTTTAGTGGGTTGCTCCTATTATTGCTCCTGACACATCTCTCTGGGCCACAATAGGGTGTGACATACTGTGATGGTCCTTCTACTTTGAGGCTCGCCTTTGGTATGATTTTGTTCGCTCCTTCTTCCTACCTTCTCAGAATGATCAAAAGGTCACCCATGATGGGGCCATCCTGATAGCCTATCATGGTGGGGGACCATATCAACTTTTGTGAGATTGTTGCCTTAGTAATCAAGAGGAAGGCTCGTAGGTGTAGTGATGCATTCCCCTTTCCTGTGCTCATCAGTAAACTTTGTGCAAACACTGGCATTCCCTATTTTAGCCATGACACTTCTACCCCCGCCACTGGTGTGATGGATATTGATAAGAAAACTGACAGGGATGCCCCCCATTTCAAAAGGTTCAGGGTAGAGACATCACTGGAAGTTGAGGTTGATGACTCATATGCTGAAGCAAATGCTTCCTCTCCTTCTAAGGCTACTTCAGAAGCACACACCCCTATAGCTAATGCACCTAGAGGGTCTTTGACCAAAAGTGGCCTTAAGGATATGGTTGATAAGACATATAGTCATGAAAGGCAGTTGAATGATTTGGCTAATAAGTTGCCTAGTTTGATACAAAGAGCTATCAAGAGTGCCACCCAAAGGGTAGTGGAAAGTGTCACCAAACTCTGCAAAAAGGTGGACACGGTTGAGGGTGTGGTGAAGGAACTGAAGAAGGATGTGGTAAAAACGAAAGGGAAAGCTCTAATTGAGGAGGCAGATTTGAGCACCTTGCCTCAGCCTTGCCAGACTCGTGGACCCATGGATAACTTATTTGCATCTTATGACAATGATGAGGCTGATCTACCAGGTGATGAGAATGCAGAGCTAGATAATGATGAGAAACCAGAGTTCCAGCAGGCTCTCAGGGACTCCACAGTTACATCACACTCCCGAAAGGGTGGTGCAGGCCTTAGTGGAAAAGAGACAAATAATGGTGATGAGGCATAGTCCTCTAGGGAGTTGTTGCACTCCTTTTTCTTCTTCTTTGATCTTAAAGCATTAAGGGCGATTCTTATTTTTATGGGGGGGGGGGGGAGAGGTGGTGCCATTTATTGGTTGCTCATGTTGGGCTTGATGAGATATTTTATTGCCCTTGCCAGGCTGATATTTTATTTTCTTTTTACTAGTTTTTTTTTATTTGGCCCTTGTCGGGCATGTTGGATGATTGTGATGTTATTGCCCTTGCTGGGCTAATTTATTTTATTTTATGCCTAATTATGCCCTTGCCTGGCTTAATTTTCAATTCTTGATTATGTGCAGGGTTAGTCTTACACATTTTCATTGTCTCGCTACTCGTGCCTTGCAAATGCGCTAAGGGCCTATGCCGAGGCTTATTTTTCAAATGATTCATAAGCACACAAATATGGTTATCACCTTGTTAATAGTATTTTAGCAATAAACTCCAAGAGTTTTATCAATACCATGGTTCTTTCCTAAGGAGCAAAAAAAATATTTTTTTTATTTTCTTTTTCTCTTCTTCTATTTTTGTGTCAAACTAGGTTGGTGTTTCCCTATGATAGATTGAGAGGTCTTTCTTAAGGAAAAATACCAAGTTTTAGTTTAATTTTATTCCGTAATGTGCTTGACTTTAAATAGACCAATCAAAAAAAAATCTTGGCAAGACATTTTTGAAAAGGAAAGGAAAGAGGGAAAATGAAATTTTGAGGAAAGCATTCTCTTGTCATGACTTGCACAATCTCATTTTGGCTTGATCGATTCACAAATGAGTGTGTAATGAACTCGGAATATCTTTTCAAAATTCATTTGTCCCAATTGATCTTGAGACTACTGAAAGAAGTCTTGTGGCATGATGCCTTGTGTGGTGAGGCTTCACCTGTATGCTTGTGCATATGTATCATCTAGAACTTTCACCAAATGTGATTCAAGGCAAAATTATAGGTGTGACCAAGCTTGGAAAATGATCTTAGGCCCTTTTTGATAGCCACTTCACCCAAATGACTTCCCTCGACACCAATCCTAGTGAACCCCTTTGAGCTTGTGCCCATTCTTTGGCCCCTTATTTGACACCTTAACCTTTTTCGGCCCTCTATCTTGGCACCCGTTCTCCCTAATTGCTTGAAAGTGAAATGTAGGCTAAAAATCTAAGTTTTGGGGGGAGGGGGGGCACTAAAAGAAAACATAGGCAAATGCCTAAGTTTGGGGGTGTATGTGATCAATGAGGAGAAGAAAAGAGATGCACTACAAAGTGCAAGGTAGCACCTAATGTTGAATTGAAATATTTCTCCAAAAGACCAAAATCCAAGTAGAAAAATGAAAAGAAAAGAATGGGTGCTATCAAATGAAGGTGTTACAAGGAGGTTGAATGATAGAAATAAAAAAGGGAAAATCTTGGGTTGTGTGAGGGAGAAACAAGGTGAAGTCAAAGTTCAAAAATGTGAGCAGTGTTCAAAGTAATGAGAAAGAGTATTAGGGAGGTGTAGTCACTTGAGCCATATGAAATCCTCACCTTAGCCCTAGCCAACATTGTAACCCGCAAGTCCTTAGTGATTCCGAGCATGGCCACTCTATATTAGTGGTGATTTACATAAAGGGAAATCATATGGTTCAACATGTGTGCAATTGAACTTCCTTAATAGAGTGATAATATTCTTGGTTCTCTTATAATCCCTTTGTTTTGTGAATTGCATAGTTGTGAGTGAGATTCTCTCTTGTGATGAGTGGCATCATGCACTCGAATTGAAATATGAAGTCTCTATTTCAATTGAGAGGAATGAATAAGATAAGTTGTGTGGCGAATCTCGAGGCAAACCTTGATGGTCTATGACAATGTTGAGAAGCTTAATATCTTGTTTTGAATGAAAAATTTCCTTGATTTTTAAATGAGAAATGAAGTCCTTTTGAAAAAGTTTTGAAAGGAGAAATTGCCTTGATAATGTGGTGGTTCAAATTGAGATGAGAATGATAGTTGAGTCTTTTGTTAGAGTCTTTTTGTTATTATTTTCTTAGCTTTAAGAACAGAGTTGTATTTTGTGCCTTGATTTAGTTTTAGAGACTAATTCATTCCTTACCTTGTGAGTATCTTGCTTGAGGACAAGCAATAGTTCAAGTTTGGGGATTTGATAAGTCGGTAATCTACCAACTTATTGAGCCTTTAATCATAAATTATTGCTATGTTTTGATAAGAATTAGAGGTTTATATGGCCTTTATTGACATGAATGAAGGTACTTCTGTCCTAAGGTGGAAACAAGGAATTAGACCCAAAAGAGCTGAAAAAGAGTTGAAGTGTGAAGTGATTGAATAAGATGGAGATTTTGTCAAAAGGTGCGGCTCATGCGATATGCACAATATGAGGTGCAGTCCGCACATCCCACTACACAAATCTTAAGATTTGCTGAAGAATCTGTTAAGGGATGTGGTCACTATGCGATGCACACATTGCCTGGTGTGAACCGCACCCTACTTTGCATGAAGACTAAACATCGACTGAAATCTCTGGTTCAAATTGTATAGTTGTGCGACACACACATTGTGTCGTGCGAACCCCTTATCACGTCGCATGGCTCCCCAAGGGAATTTATTTCCAAGTTGGTGTGACATTTTGGGAACATTGTAAATGCAATTCAGGCACATTTTTAGATATTTTTTGAACAAGTTTTGAATAGTTTTGAGTAGTGAGCAAGTTTTCTCTCGAAGAAAGAAGAAGAGGGTTTCACTCTAATTTCTTCTTCCTAACTCTTTGAATCACCTTTCTTGTAAAAACTGAGCTTGGATATTGAATATTTAGCTTGAATGAAAGAGAATTTGACTTACCCATTTGGAATTATTGTTTATTACTTTAGCATGAGTAGCTAAATCTCTTGTCTAGGGAAGTGTTGATAATGAGTGCTTGATAAATGGGTATGGTTGTTGCTAATTTGTGTTTATAATTGGTAATATGACATGGGTCTAGTGAATTTACCATATTTTAACTCTAAAATTGATGGTTGCAAATATTGATTTACCTCACTTGATTGTGTTCTTGCTTGCAAAAGGGGTTTACAATTTCGGATGTGAAATTGCTAGTGGGTTCTTAGGATTCCACTTAGATTGAAACTAGAAATAGCTCAATTCACCAGAAATACCCATTTAAGGGTCTAAGCTAGAAATAGTGTGACCTCCCCAAGCATATGTTGGTTTGTTATTGTCTAAACAATGGTGTCTGAATAAAAACCATTTGATATATGATTGTTTGATTGACAGATTAACTAGCATACCTAAAACCAACGCTATCTATGTTGTGTAGCGAGAATTAATATAAATGAGCAAGCACCCTAGACTATATTCGAGTCCCATTGGACACACATCCTTAGTCTTCCTTTCTCATTGTTTACACCTGCTTTTACTTTATTGTCTTTCCTTGAATTGTGAATTGTGATAGATTTCCCAATTCACCCCTTCCTTTACTTTTATTATTTGCGAACAAGTTACTCGTTGTGAAGTCTTTTATTTACAATCAACTTGGCTAGTCACCAATTCTCTAAAGGATCGACCCCGACTCCCATCGAAAATATATAAATGTGTTTTTCTCTAACGATCATCGATACCTCCATCTAGGAGAGTACACTTGAGCGTTATCATTATGCATGAATGTGAAGTGAATGCCTCAACCCTTGAACTCTCCATATATTGTTTACAACCCGAATTTCATATCGTCATTATTTCTAGTATTTTGTTTATAAAAAGAAAGCTCAAACTCTTGGTTATGAATCACACTTGTTTAATTTCAATAGTAATACTTAAGTTGGATCGTCTGCTAAACACCAAGTCCCTGTGGGATCGATATTTGGCTCGTAAGAGCCACTTTATTACTTGCATGACCACATACACTTGTGTGTGCACTTAGGAGAAACATGATCCATGGCCCACAGATCGTCCTTGTGAATTTAGTTTTTCACTTTGGCAGGCTGACACTTATGAGGGATGGTTCGTGTCTTAGTTTAGAATTTTTGGGTGTTACACATTGGTAGAGCCATCCTATACCTTGCAGGGGTAGAGAATGAATCTAACTTATGGATTCAAACTAAGCCACTTTTGACCTAAAGAGTATTCATCTGACTTGCAAAATAGTCTTATCCTATGCTGGCAACTAGTTTTAGGGATTGAGTAACTTGAACCCTTGCTCATCTGGGTGCTGTATAGTCCTCCCAAAATAATATATATGCTCATAGCTATCATGTCCCATTTTAAGGGAAAAACTAAAAATACATTACTGTGAGTCTCTTACTCAATGCTTAACTTCTTTAAACTGAACCTTTCTTTCTTCTTGAAACCAAGCACTTGGAAGCTTAAAACACTTGACTAGAAGCCTTTCATGAAATACAACTTTAGAACTTTAAAACACTTTCTTATGAAAAGAATGCATAATAGAAACATCTTAGGATATGACTTTAAGGACCTCAAAATGGCTAATAAGGTCCATAAAATATGAATAAAACATGAACCATGGAATTAAACAAACAATAAACACAATAACTTAATATGCAATACGTTTAGTACTAGAAATTAACAATAATAATCTTAAGATTTACAAAATTAAAATAGAAGACTATGGGTAAAAACCCTAGCTTTAATCTTTCTAAAAGCTGAGCTTCTAGATACTTGGGCATGAGGAAGAATGAAATTCTCTCACTATGATAGCCTTACATACCACAAGGACTCCAAACTTTGAAGGAGAACCTGCAAATTCTGATCTTAGGATCTTAGCCTTACTTACCTAGCCCTGAGAGTGTGAGAGAATTCTCTTAGTATTGAGAGAAGTAGTTTGGACATGAAAAATAATTGGAGAAGGGATAAGGCATCCTTTTATAGGCACTTGAGAATTTAAGTTTACGGTTAGTTGCACGGACTGTGGACAAGGTCTGTGGACCATAGTCTGAGCTGTAGAAGTTTTCTTGAGATTTCTATGTCTTTGATTTACTATTCATGGATAAGGTTTGATGAACAGTAGAATGGGGTTTATGGGCCATGGTTTGAGCTATTCACTTCCTCTGAGATTTTGTTAAGTCTCTAAATCGATTTCACCATTGGGTTTCATGGACGATGGAGTAGGTTTTACGAACTGTGGTTTCTAATATCTTGTCATTTTGAGATTTGACATCTCTCTGAACCATTTTTGCAGGTTGTTTACAGACCATGGAACAATGCCATGAATCGTACTCTCTCCGGTGGAAATCGGGCAAGCTAAAGTTCTGCAGGTTGGCTTCCACCATTTATTTCATGAACTGTGCATGGATGTTTGGTTCATTAAAGTGACCATGGACTCTTGGGAACATGTCTGCAATAGGCTAAGTGATTTGAAATGCTAGTTTAGAATTCGAGGTGTTACAATATCTCCCCCTTGGAGTCATTCGTTCTTTTATAAAGGTCAAAGCTAGAATAATCTTAGAAAAGGAACTAATGTTGTCTGCCTAATCCTATACTCAATAACATGAACTTAACTTCACTAGTATCAAGGTTATGGTTTTGAATCTAATACAGGACTAGAGCTTTTACCTTAGACATCTTCTTCATGAGGAGCAAATAAGTGAGGTTATCTGCAACCAACTTATTCCTCCACAAAATATTAACTGAAACTACTTCCTTGGTGCTCAACTTATGAACCTGATGATCAAGAATCCCAACAGGTACCTCTTCATAAGATAGGCTACACTTAAGTACAACGCTTTCCATAGGTATAATGAGTGAGGGGTAATCCAAACACTTCTTAAGCATAGAGTTCTGAAACACTGGATGCACGGATGCCAACTTCATGGCCAGCTCTAACTCATAAGCTACTTTCCCAATCCTCTTTGAAATGTAATATGGAATAAAATAATGGAGACTAAGTTTCCCTTTCCTCCCAAACTGCATGACACCTTTCATGGGTGAAACCTTTAAGTAGACATAATTTATCAACTTTTAACTCTAAGTCTCTTAGCCTCATGTGTGTAGGACGTTTAGCGGCTCTGCACGGTCTTCAACCTTTCTTGAATAAGTTTAACTTCTCCATAGCATGGTAAACTAGGTCTGGCCCTATTAACTCTACCTTACCAACCTTAAATCATCCAACGTATACCTACACCTTCACCCATAAAGAGGCTAATATGGGGCCATCTGGATGATGGAGGAAAAGTTGTTGTGTACAAACTTTATAAGAGGCAAGTGATCATCCTAATTTTCCTTGAAAATTTAACATGTCACTTGAGTATTTGAATAGTATACTTTACCTGACCTTCAGTCTGCGGACGAAAAGTGGTACAAAGGTTCACCTCAAACCAAAACCCTTCTAAAATAACTTCTAAAATTGGGCAGTGAACTGAGCACCCCTGTCTTAAATGATAGACAAAGGAACTTCATAAAGTCTAACTATTCCATGAATATACAACTTACCATAATCAACTTATGAGTCTGTCATCTTTACTGGCAAGAAGTGAGCTGACTTGGTCTTCCAGTCTATAATTACCCATATCAAGTCATATTGTCGGCGAGATAGCAGTAAACCTATTATGAAATCCATATTTATCATCTCCAACTTTTACTTAGGGAGGTTTATATTCCGAGACATATCTCCTGGATTTTGATGCTAAACCTTAGCATGCTAACAGTTGGGACACTTAGCTATAAACTATGTGATGTTTCTCTTCATACTATTCGACTAGTAGACTTCTCTCAATTCATGGTACATTTTGTGGAGCCTCGTTGAATCGAATATCTAGAATTATGAGCTTCAACCATGATTCTCTTTCTGAGGTCATCCACCATGGGGACACACAACCTACCTTGGTACCTCAAGACTCTATCTCCCCCTTTTTTTGGAAACCAATAATTTCTACTTGTTGACTTCTTCCTTTAATCGGAGCAAGATGGGGTCACTATTTTGCTTCTACTTAACTCCAACAACTAAGGGTGACTCAGCCCCATTCTGAACAACTACACCCCATCCTCAGAGTCTAAGAGATAGACTCCTAAACATTCAAGTCTAAGAACATCACTTGCAAGCTCTCTCTTCCCTTCCTCAACATGAGTAGTACTCCCCATAGATAACCTTCTTAGAGCATCAGCAACTATGGTTGCCTTACCGGGGTGGTAAAGGATTTTGATGTCATAATCTTTAAGCAACTCAAGCCATCTCTTCTGCCTAAGGTTCATCTTCTTCAAAATAAAGATGTATTGAATGCTTTTATGAACTTTGAATACATCAACATACACACCATAAAGGTAATGCCGTCATATTTCAATGCAAACACAATTGCTGCCAACTCAAGATCATGAGTTGAGTAGTTCTTCTCATGGTTCTTAAGCTGCCTAGACGAATAAGCTATAACCTTACTGACCTACATCAAAACACAACCAATACCCACTCTAGATACATTATAATAGACAACAAAAACATTAGTTCCCTCAGGTAGGATCAACACTGGAGCAGAAATAAAATGACTTTTCAATTTCTAAAAGATCACAAGCTTCAAACCATTAAAACTTAACTTTCTTCCGAGTCAACTTGGTCAATGGTGCAACAATAGATGAGAACCCTTCTACAAACCTTCTCTAGTATCCATCAAGACCCAAAATACTCCTAATGTCAGTCGAGGTCATGGGTCTGGGCCAATTCTTGACCGCCTCAATCTTATGAAAATCAACATAAATGCCTTCACTAGAAACAAGTGGCCTAGAAATGTCATAGACTTCATCCAGAATTCACACTTATAAAACTTCGAATATAACTCGCAGTTCTTGAGTGTCTATCGTACATTTCTGAGGTGATTGGCATAATGCTCCTCTCTACAAGAGTAGTTTAGGATATTATCAATAAAGACAATCACAAATTTATCAAGATACTGCTTAAATACTCTTTTCATGAGGTCCATAAATGGTGCAGGGGCATTAGTCAAACTGAAAGACATGACAAAAAACACAAAGATACTAGAAAAAGTCCTAAAGGCTATCTTCAGGATATCATATTCTCTAACTTTCAACTGATATAGACAGATTTGAGGTCTATCTTAGAAAAATAGGTAGCACCCTGAAGCTGGTCAAATAGTTTATCAATCCTAGGAAGAGGATACTTATTCTTTATGGTAAGCTTGTTCAAGTGTTGATAGTTAATACACATCCTAAGGGAACTATCTTTCTTACGCACGAAAAGGACTGGAGCACCCCATAGAGAGACTCTTGTCTTGATGAATCCCTTATTAAGAAGATCCTTCAACGTTCTTTTAGTTCATTTAACTCGGCTGGATCCATTTTATATGGCAGAATAGATATAGTATGAATATTTTAAAAGATATCTATTCTGAAATCTATTTCCCTATCAGGGTAGGACTCTAGAAAGGTCATCGAGGAAAACTCCTAGAAATTCACTAACAACTCAAACTAATTGAAGGGGTAGAGTTTCAGCACTAGAGTCTCTAACTTGAACTAAGTGGTAAATACACCCCTTGGAAACCATTTTTCAGGACTTAATGTACGAAGTAAACCAACCTTGAAAAACTAGACTACCTTCCCATACTAAGACTGGATCACTTCGAAAATGAAACTTTACAACTCTGGTTATACAATCGACTGAGGCATAAAAAGAATATAACCAATCCATGCTTAAAATGGTATCAAAATTGAACATGTCTAACTCAACTAAGTCAACTATGGTATCTTTATAATGGACCAACACTGTGCAGTTTCTATAGACATGCTTAGTCATGATAAACTCACCTATGGGAGTATAAACTACAAAAGTCTCTAAAAGATGTTTGGGTCTAATTCCAACTTCACAACAATATAAGGAATCATAAATGATAAAGTGTCACCAGGTTTAAGTAAAGCATAAGCATCAGTGTAGAAAACCTTTAACATACCAGTAATAACATTTGGGGAGTTTTTGGTCTTGGCGGCAAAACATAGCGTACATATGGTTCTGACCCCTACCTGTCCCTGAAGTAGTACCCTTCTGAGCAACTTAGCCTACTGGAGCAGTTGATATAGTATATTGGGCTTTATTTGCCCCAATACCCTATCTTATAGACAGACAATCTCTTAAGAAGTTATCTATCTAGACGCACCTAAAGAATCCACTCATGCCATCACGACACGCTCGCAGATAAGATCTTCCACACTTAATACACGATTGGTATTAAGTAGCTCTTTGAGCCACACAACCCTAAGACTTTGAACCTTGAGTTTTAGAGTTTTCATTATGCTGAAATTTCTGGTCATTCTTGATCCTGGGTGAAGGTGCACTAGCTGACGATGGAATAGGAGGTGAATCTCAGTACATCATTTTATCCGTAGACAAATGGTGTAATGACCCTTTCGGTCATTTCAACATACATGTTTTTCTTGTGCCGTTAGAGCTTGTTGTAGCGGAACCAAGCCATTTAAGGCTTGTCGGGACCGGTATTTCGGTGCCGGGTCCATTTGTTTGGCCGCATGATAAGTTTTGAAGCCAAGCAAGTCGGCAAAAGTAATCGTAAGATCTTTAACAAATTCCCTGAACTTTGGGTAAAATGTCTCTGGGCTTTTCTCCCAATATATAAAGAGTTAGAAGTCCCCCGAAATACCAAATCTAAGGTCTACGAGTCTAGTTTCCAACGCACAAAAACCTCACGTCCAACTGATCTCGGAGTAAAAAGTTATGACTGTTTTACCGCGGACTGTCTAACAGAAAATGGGGTGCGAACCGGGTCGCGAACCGGGTCGGGTTAAACTCGATTTAAGCCTCAACTTCACGTTTTAAAATGCCATTTCAGTTCCGAAACAGTGATAAAACATAAGGGAGGATCCCAAGAGAATTCTTGAGTATCAAAATCGTGTGTTGGTGAATTACGAGCCTAAGCTTAAGAATTTTATTAGCATCACGCGTGTATTTGAAAATATTTTATTTAAAAGTTGAATTCTGTGAAAATTATATTATTATTACCTTTTTAAAATATTTTAAAGGTTTATGAAAAATATTTTTGTTACGATATAATTGTATATGTATTTATTTTATAAGGTTTTTATACATTATAATATTTTAACGGAGATAGTAAATTTAGTTATGTTGAAAATTATTATTATAATATAGTAGGTCTTATTTGAAATAATTTTCTATTGATTATGGTATATTCAAAAATTATATTTATTATACCACGAATTTATGCAATACCCGAATATTTATATAACGGAGTAGGCATTGAGGTGTTAAACAACCCCCACTTCCACGTGGAAGTGGAGGGGAGGGACACACAATGTGGTAGGCTGCCTAACAAATTTCAATGTTAAGTGTGCCTATTCACTTAAATCATTTGAAACAAATTTCAATGTTAAATTGCTGCCAACTTTCAGAATACATCGTGGAACGTATTGTTGGTGCAAAATTACCACAATTCATCATTCACTTGTCACATTAAAGGTTGAATCCAATAAGCAAGATCTTGATAATTTATTGGATCACCGAAAAGAAAATTGATTATCTACGTCAAGTTATTCAAGCCTAATTTCGAGTTTGATTTCATTTCGGAGTTTCTCGGAGCGGTTCGAGCGTGGACATCGTCGTTCTAGCAGCTTGTCATCGGACGACAGGTAGGTTACGGTTTATTTTTCCTAGACTCCGCATATATAGAATAAAATTGTATTAATGGGCATCCTTAGGTTGGTTTATTAGGTTGGTACCACAGACCTCGACCGCTTTATTCATGTCCGCCTACTTTTGTTCCTCCGTTGCTTGTAGTGTTTGCCGATATATTATATTTACCCTTGCGGTCCTGTGAGGCCTTGTTGACTCTGGATCATAGAAGGTGGGATTTTGGGAATGTCCGCGAGTCCCGGGCATAGAAATATCCTTCTAGGCTGGTTATGCTTGCTGAGTAGTTGTGGGGCTGTGCAGGGTCGATAGGTTGATTATGAGCTGCTGGGCAGCTATTGTGACCATACCATTTCCATGCATATGAAGAGGTTTTATCCGTGTTTTACTATGGTTTTGGCTTCGGGCCTACTGGCACTATTTTCTAAACCTTGCATGGCCCGGGGGGCCCGATTTTTATGGAAATAATTTGAAAATGGTTTGATTTAACTTGTGAATATTTTTGGACAAGAAAGTAAAATTATGTTTAAAATCACCAGTTTTACGATTCACGCTAGACTCGGCAGGGCCGGGGTGCTAGTTGAGTTTTCTTGCTACTTGAGATGATTTTAGCCTCGGTCGGACCGAGCACCTGAGATGACTTTTTACTGTTTAGACCCCGTTATTCCCGGGCACCCTTGGAGGGGTTTTTGAGATATTTTCCTACTACTTTAGTCCTGGACAGGGTCTGGGCATTGCATATTTGAGACTGGGTCTCTATCCTGATACCGGACTTGCTTCCGGACAACATGTTCTGATACTAAGTTTTAGTATGGGGTCTGGGACCTCTATGGACCTTGCCATCCGGGGCAGGGGCTACGGGCTGCGTGTGTCGGAGGAGGGGTAGACGGTGGAGTAGAGGTATACGGGCAGTGTCCTTCCATGGAACCTACCTGCTGGGCCGGATCGGCGCCGGAGGAGGTACATACAGAGATACCATTTAACTTGAGATCTTCATGCATCATATCATTCTTGTTCGAGGCTCCACCCTTGTTTGTTGTTTGCTGATTGTACGCTCCGGTAGTATGGTATGCCGGAGGGTTTGTTTTCACTTGTTTGTGTTCCTCGGTTGTATGGGCGGCCGAGGAACTGTAGGTAGACTTTTGCTATTTACTTACAGAATTGTTCTCTTTTAGGGATAAGTATGAGATTGGTTACTGCTAGACTGTTAGTTTCTGGATTTGAGATTGATATGATTAGTTGTGTTTGATTCATGTCTCTGAGCATGTCTATCATTACTCTTTCTCTCTTCTTCTTACACTTGAGGTTACCGGTATACCGTCAATTTCATAAACTTATTTTGTATACACTGTTGTTGCGAGGACCCCAGGTGCGTTGTTTCTTACTTTCACCTGTGCCTATGGTGTGTATATTCTGCTTACTAGCCTCACATGTGGTTCTGTTCATTTCCCTTTGGGCTAGTTCCTGTGTACCTTTCGTTGATTTCTGTGACTGCTTGCTTCTATTCTGTCTATTACTACACTTTTATCTTATATGTGCCCAGTCGGCCTATGATACCTACTGGGTACCTTATGCTTCGCATTTGGTGCTCACCCTTACCCCCTGCATCTTTGGGTATAGATCCTAGCGTGGGCCATCGCCGTTAGATCGTTGTGAATCGTGCTTGGAGATCTGTTGGGGACCACTTCAGGCTGAGGGTGAGCTCTTGGCGATCGGAACTTAGCTTTAGTTTATCTTTTGCTTCATGTACTCTATTACAATTCAGAGACATCTGTATATTTTGTTTTGGATCGTTTGCACTCTATGTATGTAGTTTTGGCTCTATACTATGATACCAGGTCTTGGGGTTTGGTTTAGTTTCCTCATATGTATATATTTATAGTCCTTTTATCTGTTCTATTCGTCTTGTTCTCTTAGTTGTTAGATAGTAGCCCATTACTAACTGTTCTGGGCTACGGGGATTGGTTCACCTACCGGGGGTTGTAGGTGCCATCATGACCGAGAAATCGGGTCGTGACAAATGGTCAGGCAGAGAATACCATTTATACCTTAGAGGACATGTTGAGAACTTACATGATCGATTTCAAGGGTAGTTGGGATGATCACCTACCTCTCATAGAGTTCACCTACAATAACATTTTCCATTCCAGTATTCAGATTGCCCCATATGAGGCACTTTATAGGCGTAGATGCAGGTCACTGGTTGGTTGGTTTGAAGTAGGTGAAGCAGCCTTGATTGGGCAAAATTCGGTTTATGAGGCTATGGAGAAAGTTCATCTTATCAGAGAAAGACTAAAGACATCTCAAAGTCATCAGAAGTCCTATACAGATGTGAGGAGAAGGGACTTAGAGTTTGAGGTGGAGGATTGGGTTTTCCTGAAAGTATCACCCATGAATGGGGTGATGATATTTGGCAAGAAAGGGAAGATCAGTCCCAGATATGTCGGTCCTTACAGAATCTTGAAAAGGATTGGTAATATGGCTTATGAGTTGGAGTTTCTAGCAGAACTATCAGCGATTTATCTAGCCTTCCACATTTCCTTGTTGAACAAGTGTGTGGGTGATCCGGTATCAATTTTCCCTTTAGAGAGTGTAGGTGTGAAGGATAGCCTCACCTATGAGGAGGTTCCTGTTGATATTCTTGACTGTGAGGTTCGTAGGTGGAGGAATAAGGAAGTCGCTTCAGTAAAGGTTTTGTGGAGAAGTTAGTCAGTCGAGGGAGCCACTTAGGAAGCAGAAGCAGCCATGATGGCCAAGTACCCTCACCTCTTCCCTTCCGATTCAGTTTTAGCTTGAGGTAATAGTTTCTCTCTAGTCTATCATTTTACTCTTGTGTACCTCAGTCTAAGTATCTTGTTCCCTCAGTTAACCTTGCATTTCGGCATGTTTGCATATCCATGAAACCAAGTTCAGTTAGATATCAGTTTCTAGTACTCAGTTTGTAGGGATTGAAACTCTTTCTCTCCAAACTCAGCTTGTTTAGTCTTTTGACAAATGATCCCAAGGGGAAAATATTATAACACCCCAGAACTTCTAAGCCTAGACTCAGCTTAGAAAACCAGAAAATAAAATTTTCCAAGTCCTAGCCGGAACCACAGATGGTTTTATGGACCGTGGAACAGTACATGAACTGTGAAATGCATCTGTAGAACTTGGACATAGACCAACTAAGTTGGTTCAAGACTACGAGTTAGAACTACAGACCGTGGAATGATCCATGAGTCATGGATTCCACTCATGGGACTCAGACTTGAGACTCAATTGTCCCTCAGAAACCATGATTGGGTTCCATGAACCATGGATGGTTCCACGGGTCATGAACCCAAGTCATCGAACTCAAACCCGCAGCATGACAAAAGGTCCTAGGAACCACGACAGGGTTCTACAGGTCATGGAAGAATCCACAGACTATGAAACCTGTCCGTGGAACCTGAGTCATAAATTTTAGCAGTTTTCCTTTAAATTTCCTAGGGGTATTCCAGACCTTTCCTACCTCTTTTAAAGCCTAAGCTACGTCATTTTTCTTAGTCTAAGCCTACTTAATTATTCAAAACTACCTAAATCACCTATTCTCCTAAAATCGCCAGACACTAAGAAAGAAAAGGAGAAAAGAGGCGAAAGTTTTCTCTCAAGAACAAGCAGAAGGTCTTCTTCAAGCTCAACCCCTAAAATCCAAGGATTTCTCCATAGATTATCATCCAGGTATGTTGGATTTCATTAATGGGTTCCTTTCTCCCATTGAGTCCCTAGATACAGTTCAATTATTCAGATTTCAGTTAGTTTCTCAGAACTAGGGTTCCTAAATCCTAGACACTTATTGAAATTCAGAGTTTATGTTTGTTTATGAAATCCCTTACTTGTTTTCTTGGGAACCTAGTATAGTCATGTACTCAAGATTCAGTAACCCTAGCACATATTAATTTCAGTACTAAAATTTCATACTTGCTAGGCGGATAATTCAGTCAGTTACACTTTATGATTTAAATGCCATTAGTTTTTAATATTATTGTGCATTTTCAGATTTTATCAGTATTTGAGCTATCCAGTATGTATGTATAAATATCAGTTACATTCATTGCTTGTAATTTTAGTTGGGCATAGACTTAGCAGCGAGTGGACGAAGGGATGAAGGCTCACCCGCCAGTTTAGGCTAAAACCATTGGTAGCAGTCCCTGAGTTCCAGAACTATGGCACCACCATATGTTCTAAAGGGGTCACCCATCAGATTAGGCTTGACACCCTTGTCCCTTGTGGACACAGTTTAGTTGATCCACGTCAGACTTGTTTGTACCCTTGGAAAGATATGAACACCCTTCTATCCAGGGTTATAGGTTGGCCCTACAGTTAGCTTAGCTTGGGGTATATCGGTTAATGGTAGCTTCCACAGTCAGACTCATACTGCATTGACCATGTACTCAGTTTATGTTTCAATTATTCAGTTCAGCATGTTATATATTCATGATAGTACATGGTCATTGCATTCATCTTGTCTTTCAGTTTATGCTTCAGTGTGTATTTCCATGTTCAGTATTTATATTGTTCAGGTTAGTACATATCCCACATACTCAGTACATTCGAAGTACTGACGCATATTTTTGTGCTACATCATTGTATGATATAGGTTCAAGTGCTCAACATGTAGACTGCACTTAGCTCAATTTCCAGTCCGTACTCAGCCACTTCAGTGGTGAGTCCTCATAGTTTGAGTATGATATATATGCTTTCATCTTTCAGTTTTATATTTTAGTTTCAGATTACTAAAGTTAGCTGGGGGCTTATCCCAGTAACTCATATCAGTTAGAAGCTTTCAGACATAGAACTAGATTCATCTTTTGAGTTGTTAGTGTTGTTTTTCAGACTCATTATTCTCTTATATATATTTTCATCCATACATGTTTGGGCTTCTCTCCCATCTCAGATATTTAAATGCTTTCTGCTTTTCGCACAGTTTATATTTTATCAGAAATTGTCTAGTTATGCAAGACCATAGGTTAGCTTGGAGTCACCTATGACACTAAACATTGTGTTACATCTAGGGGTAGACTCGGGGCGTGACAGGTATCCAGTATAGAAAGGAGATGAGATGCACCAAGTTCTTTGATCTATTAAAGCATGTAAACATTAACTTAGCCCTTCATAAAATGTTACAGGGAATTTCCCAACATGCAAGGTATTTGAGAGACATAGTAACCAATAAAATAAAACTAACTGAAAATGTTATGTTAGCTCTGACTAAACAATGCTCGTTGCGGATCCAAAACCTTCTCCCAGAAAAAACAAGGACCCTAGAAGCTTTAACATTGAAATTTCTGTTGGGGAACAAGTAAAAGACAGTTGTAACTTGGAGGCAAGCATCAATTTGATACCCTTGTCACTATTTAGAAAGTTAGGATTGGGCAGTCTCTGACTTACTTTTATTATGTTGCAACTAGCTAATAAGTCTCTGACTAATCCTGCTGGCATTATTGAAGGTGTACTATTATAGATTTGAGCATTGATCTTCTTAGTGGATTTCAATATCCTTGATTTTGAGTGTGATCCAGAAGTTTCATTTACGTTGGGACATCCATTCTTGGCTATGAGAAAATCAATTATTGATGTTTCTTCTAGAAAGCTCATAATATAGGCATAAGACAAAGTTGAGGTCTTTAAAGCCTACAAGCCACATGTATACCTAGTTGTCATTGACAAAGTTCCAGTCTTACAAAACATCAAAGAGGAGTCTAGATCAGCACCTCCATTGATCAGGGCTATAGAAAAGAATACTTTTGAGGGATAACGATTGCTGAAAAATGCAGTGGAGATGGATCCTACATATCATCTATGGAGCTTAATGAAGTTTTGTGTATAACTTTGGAATCCACAAATTTCAGATAAAGAAGCTAAGCAGTGGTACCAAAGTATGCTAACAAACTCTATCTGATCCTGGCGCATGCTTATTGATGAATTTGTGTACAAATAATGCCACCACAAGGTAAAATGTGAGATAATAGCAACATCTTTATCCTAAAGCAAATGGAAGGTGAACCCTTATTAGAAGTTTGGGGCTCATTCAAACCGTAATTAGTACCTCCAAATCATGGGATTAATGATTCTTAGGTGATTTATGCTTTCTATTCGGCCCTGATTCCGTCACACCGTCAATAACTAACTCCATAGCAGGACAAGAATTTAGAGATAATTCCTTTGAGGTGTCCATTAAGTGGCTAAATGATGTGTCTGTTGACACTCAATTTTCTCCCTTCACATAACAAATTAATTTTGATCTTTTTCTCTTTTAAAACAATTCTGAAATAATTGTTCTTATAAAATCAAAATATTTTCAAAATCAATTTTCATGATAATTTTGTTATTTTTAAGTAAGAATATATATTTTGTATTTAATTATATAGATTTTACTTAAACAAAACACCTTTTAAAATTATTTTTGAGAAAAAATTATGTTTAAATTGAGAATGATTTGTTTTTCTCAAAATTGACTTGAATTTGGAGATTGATTGAATAATTAGTCTCTTAAACTTTAAATGGAATAATTATTTTCATTTTTTGTTTAAATTTAAAGAAGCTCGTATAATTAATTTATGTAAATTTATTTATTTCAATTATGGCCGAATTTCACTGAATTATTTCAATTTTGTCGTCCTTCAAATCAAATCTGGTCACGTTTTGCAAGATGGCCATTTTTAAAATTCTTTTACCATTTAATTATCAGCCATATTTTGATCCACAATTCTTAATACCTTGGCCCAATTTTTAATTTCCCAGCCCACTTGATTCCACCGACCCGACCCAATACCTATTTTATACTCTTGCGCTTCTTTGACTACACCAGAACAACCAAAATGACGCCTTGAGCTTCTTCTCCTTCGCTCAAATGACATCAACCAAAAACCCTAAAATGATGTCGCCTCACCTCTCTACCCCTCTCGTTCAAATCGTACCACAAAGGCGTGCGAGCTACGAGTTTGAAGGTGTCGCGAGTTTCCAGATTTCTCTTTAGGTATTATCCCAAATCCGTCTCCATTTTTTTCCTTTTGTTTTCCTCTGAATTTTGTACTAAATTCGTACAATTTTTCTAGCTCACACCCTTATCCTCCAAAATATTTCAAATTTGTAAGTGAAATCCCTAAAAAGTCCCTAAATTTCAGCTCTCCCACATCGAAAATCACCTCCCAAATCCTCCAAATTTCCTCCTATATAAACCCCACTATTCCTCTTGTTGTGGGTAAGGACTTGAAGGATGGCTTTTGGGAATTCTTTGAGTCTCTTGGAGAATCAATCTCTGGCTCACAAGAGTTCTCAAGCAATTTTTTTAAGGGTTTTCATAGCTAAAAGTCCCATAAGACTTCTATGAGCTCAGGTGTTTGGAAAAAGAAGACTTAATGTTCTCCGACAGGCTTTTTGTTTCTTGAGTTTTCTTTGGAGAATCACTCTCTAAACTAAAGAAGTGTCACGACCCAATCCACCGTGAGTGACACCCACTCGAAGCCCCTGGATGAGCAAACCAATATCGACCCAACACTTAGCAATTCTAACAGCTCAAAACCAGTTTGCATTAAAATAAACTAACATTAACCATCAAAATACTAGTGAGCCATGATCTTGCAGAAAACTACCCCTAGAATCTGAAAGTCACCATATCAAAAAATCTACCAATAGTCTAGAATAAGGGGATGCAACCCCAAAAAAAATCAAAGGAGTCTAAGTCTGAACAATGGACTGGAGAATGTAATAGAGAAACCATGGTATCCCAGAAGAAATAGTTCACCCTTGGAATCTGGAATTGTCGAAATTAGAGTTGAGGTCGCGTAGGAGCCGCCGAAAGATGTCCTGTACTCATAGAAAGAAAAACAAGTGCAGAATCAGTACTCAACCACCGTGTACTGGTAGAATCATCGGCCAGCTCAAACAAACAATATATGAACAATAAACTAAAGTTGAGAAAAGTAAGGTAAGCATGTAATATAAGCCAGAAGTAAAACTAGACTCTAAGTCTTCCTTTAACTTACCAATCACATGTAACAAGTCTGATGTAACACCTCAGGATATGAACCAGCTACTATACTGTACTTAGCAGAAAAATTCAGAAAATTCAAGATTTCGAGAACCACAGTAAAGATCACGGACTGTAGTATGGAACCACAGTCCATCATCATAACCGTAATTCCCATTTCCAGTAGAACACGAGTTGATGACCTAGGGACCACGAGTAAAATAATAGGCCATAGAGTGGGACCATGAACCATCATTTGACTCGTGGATCCAAAGATTAAAGGAGTACCAATTTCCTCCATCAGAACCACGGACGCAATCACGGACCTTAGTTTAGAACCACGGTCCATCCTGCCATTTATGGTTCCCTTTAATCAGAGGACCATCACTTCAAGGCCAGAAATAATGAGTCAGACTATGGACCGTACTTCAGAACAATGGTCCATCCTTTGACTCGTGGAATTCGCAGACTAGAAGACCCTTAGCTAGAGTCCCAGGAACCATGAACCACACGATGAACCGTCATTCAAAACCATAGTCCGTCCTATGGAGTCATGGTTTCCTCTGATCAAAGAACCCTCAAGACTACTGGACAGGACCATGAATCAGTTGATGGTCCATCGTCTAGGACTATGGTCCATCAACCAAGTCGTGATCACTAAGTCGCGATTTTCAGCAGAACTCTTTTAAATTTCCCATGGGTATTCCAGACTTTTCCTACTTCTTTTAAGGCTTATGCTACGTCGTTTTGGTTATTCTAAGCCTAATTAATTAGCCAAAAACTACCTAAATCACATATTCTCCTAAAAACATCAGATACTTAGAAAGAAAAGGAGAAAAAAGGCGATAGTTTCTCTCAAGAACAAGCAGAAGGTTCCTTCAAGATCAGCCCCAAAACCCAAGGGATTTCTCCATAAATTCTTCTCCAGGTATGTGGGATTTCATCAATGGTTTCCTTTCACCCATTGAGTCCCTAGTTTCAGCCAGTTCTTCAGTTCTCCTTGAATTTGTTCAAACCTAGGGTTCTTAAATCTTAGGGATTTATTGTAATTTAGATTCTACTGCTTATATTGATATTTATTTCATGTTTCATAGAAAATTAGTATAGTCACATGTACAAAATTCAGTAACCCAAGCTTACATGCAAATTCAGTATTCCTAATCTATACTTGCTAGGAAGATAATTCGGACATCCATGTTTCAGAATAGAATGCTATCATATTTTCAGTATATATCTATGTTGTATTCTCAGATAAATATCAGTATATGAGCTATCTAGTAATTTATCTTGCATTTTATTGCTTACATTCAGTTGGGAGTAGACTTAGTACCAAGAGGATGATGGGATAAAGGCTTAGCTGTCAGATTAGGCTAAGACCTTTTGTAGCAGTCCCGAAGTCCCAGAACTACGGCTCTACCGTAGGGTATAGAAGGGGGTTAGCTGCCATATTAGTCTTGTCACCCTTGTCCCTTGCGGACATCAGTTAGTGGATCCACGTCAGACTTGTTTGTACACTTTGCAAGGTATAAACACCCTTCCATCCAGGCTTACAGGTTGGCCTCATAGTTAGCTCAACTTGGGGTATGTCAATTAATAGTATCTTCCACTTTCATATTCATGTTGAATTGACCATATACTCAGTATCTATTTCAGTTATTCAGCTCAGTATTTTATATTATATGTTCATTTTAGTACTTAGTAATTTTATCCAGCTTATTATCTAGTGTATGCTTCAACATGTATTTCCATGTTCAGTTTTATATTTTTCAGCTTAACCTCTATCTCGCATGCTCAGTACATTCAAAGTACTGATGCATACTTTTGTGCTACATTATTTTATGATGCAGGTTCAGGCGCTCAGTATCCAGACCACGCTTAGATCGACTTCTAGTCCTTACTCAGTAGCTTCAGTGGTGAGTCCTCATAGTTCGAGCACGATAGACATGCTTTATCTTTTAGTCTTTACTTTTTAGTTTCAGATTGTTAGACTTAACTGGGGGCATGTCCCAGCAACTCATATCAGTTAGAGGCTTTCATACATAGACTAGATTCAGCTATTGAGTTGTTAGTGTTGTTTTCAGATGCATTATATTCTCTTATATATTTTATAATTCAGATATTTTAGGGCTCATTTCTCACTTTAGATATTAACTATTTTCATCTTCCGCATAGTGTATATTTATTCAGAATTTGTATAGTTAAGATAGGCCATGGGTTAGCTTGGGATTACTTGTGACACTGAGCACCATGTTGCATCTAGGGGGTAGCCTAGGGGTGTGACAAACTTGCTATCAGAGCATCAGGTTTAAGTGTCCTAGGGTGTCTGAAAGTTGCATCAAGTAGAGTCTTTTTCATAGGTGTGAAGCGCGCCACACTTACGAGATGTCATTAGGAAAAACTTCCCTTCTTCTTTTCAATTTCATGCTATAGAGTATGAAATCAATTTAATCTTCTTCTAACGCATTCTCTATGCATTTCAGAAAATGCCTCACAGAAGAGTTGACGCCAGGAATCAGCCAGCACCAGCAGCTCCAGTAGACCCATTGAATGAGCAAGTCACGCATGCTGAATTTAGGGCTGCTTTTGAAGTGCTTCCTCAGGCCATGACCGCTCAGGTCAATTAGCCGGCTGTGGCACCAGCTCTACCTTAGACCAACTCTGCTGCAGCTAGAATCCGAGACTACACTCGGATGAACCCTCTAGAATTTCATGGGTCTAAATCAGAAGAGGATCCATAAGAGTTTCTTGACGACATCCAAAAGGTAACAGACATTATGGGTGTCACTCTTGTCGAGAGTGCAAATTTAGCCACCTACCAGTTGAAGGGAGTGGATTATACTTGGTATCAGCAGTGGAAAGAGTCTCATTGTGCGAATACATGTCCAGTGGATTAGAACCAGTTCAAAATTGCATTTTTGGACAGGTTCTTCCCACTTGAACTCAGGGAAGTTAAGGTCCAAGAGTTTATCAACTTGAAGAAGAATGACATCAGTGTGAAGGATTATGCAATCAAGTGTATTCAGTTGTATAAGTATGCTCCAGTGATAGTAGCTGACTTCAGGGCCCGTATGAGCAAGTTCATATCTGGTGTGTCAGATGATGTGGTCAAGGAGTGCAAGACTGCAATGTTGATTAAGGAGATTGATTTCTCCAGATTGGTTACTGATGCTCAGTTGATCGATGAGGAGAAAATCAAAGAGAGGGGAGGAGACAGTAAGAGAGCTAGAACAGGTGACTTAAACTACTCTCAGCAGAGGTCAGATGGTGGAAATCGCTCTCAGTTCCATCAAAAATCCTCAGCTCCAGCTCCATCTTCTACCCGTACCCAATGCCTAAGTTCAGACAGGATCGATGGGATGAAGCGCCAGGCTCTAACTCCCAAGGTACAGTCACTAGTGGGCGCACTCATCTAGTTTTCAAGAAGTGTGGTAGGAACCACCAGGGTGAGTGTATGGCAGGTAGTGAAAATTGCTTTGGGTGTGGTAAGCCAGGCCACATGATGAGAGATTATCCGGCATCTTCTCAAAAGGGCAAGGATGTTCGCCCACAAAATTAGTCCAGCTCTACAGCAGCTCTAGCGGGTCACCTCACTTAGCAGTGTGCCTCGTCTGGTACATGTGGTGGTCAGGTTCTAAAACATGTTGTATGCCCTTCAGACTTGACAGGACCAACAGGATTCTCTTGATGTGGCACGGGTATGTTGCAAGTCTTTCATTTAGATATTTATGCATTGTTAGACCCAAGGGATACACTTTCTTTTGTAACCCCGTACATAACAGTAAATTTTGGTGTCAATCCTAAAATCGTCCCAGAACCCTTCTCAGTCTCTACTCCACTTGGTGACCCAATTATAGCTAGACGGGTATATAGAAATTACCCCGTCATAGTTTCCCAGAAAGTCACCTCAGCTGATCTTGTAGAGTTAGAAATGAATGATTTCGATATTATTCTAGGCATGGATTGGTTACATTCCTTTTATGCCTCAGTAGATTGTAAAACTAGGATCACAGTTTTAGTTTCCAAATGAGCCAGCCTTAGAATGGAAGGGTAGTACCTCAGTGCTTGTAGGTCGATTCATCTCTTACATTAAGGCCAAAAAAAATATTTCCAAAGGGTATATCTATCATCTTGTTCGGGTTAAGGATTCAAACTCCAAGACTCTAACTCTTGAGTCAGTTCCAGTGGTGAATGAATTCCCAGAAGTGTTTTCAAAAGATCATCCCGGAGTTCCTCCCGAATGGGAAATAAACTTCGGAATAGATCTCCTTCCAGATGCCTGGCCTATTTCAATTCCTCCTTATAGAATGGCTCCATCTGAGCTTAAGGGGTTGAAAGAACAGTTGAAAAACTTTCTAGATAAGGGATTCATTAGACCCAACATCTCTCCATGGGGTGTTCTAGTGCTCTTCATGTGCAAGAAAGACGGTTCTCTCAGGATGTGCATCGACTACCGTTAGTTAAACAAAGTCAAAATCAAGAATAAATATTCCATCCCTAGGATTGATGACTTTTTTGACCAACATTAAGGTGCTAGTTGTTTTTCTAAGATAGACCTCAGATCCGGCTATCATCATCTCAAGGTCAGAGATAATGACATCCCGAAGACAACCTTCAGGACTAGGTATGGTCACTATAAATTTGTAGTTATGTCTTTTGGACTAACCAATGCACCTGCAGCTTTTGTGGACTTAATGAAAAGGGTGTTCAGACAGTATTTGGACTTGTTCGTCATTATCTTCATTGATGATATCCTTATTTATTCTCAAAATGAGGAGGAATATGCGAATCATCTAAGGGTCATTTTGCAGATTTTGAAAAACTGCTAGTTATTCACCAAGTTCACTAATGTGAGTTTTGATTGAAATTAGTTGCTTTTCTTTGTCATATGGTGTCTATTGAAGGCATCCGAGTTGATTCTCAGAAGATTGAGGTAGTAAAGGAATGGCCCAGACCCACTTCTCCGACTGATATCAGAAGTTTCTTGGGTTTGGTCGGTTACTACAGGAGGTTTGTTGAAGGATTTTCATCCATAGCTATCCCATTGACCAAGTTGACTCAGAAAAAGGTCAAGTTTCAGTGGTTAGATGAGTGTGAGAAGAGCTTCTTAGAACTGAAGACAAGGTTGACTACAACTCTCGTTTTGACTCTACCAGAGGGTTCAGATGGTTATGTGGTTTATAGAGATGCATCTAGGATCGGCCTGGGTTGTGTTTTGATACAAAAGGGTAAGGTCATAGCTTATGCTTCCAGACAACTTAAGCTCCATGAGAAGAACTACATGAATCATGACCTCGAGCTTGCAGCTGTTGTGTTTGCCCTAAAGATTTGGAGACACTACTTGTATTGTGTTCATGTTGATGTGTTCACAGATCATATGAGCCTCCATTATGTGTTCACCCAGAAAGAGTTGAATCTTTGTCAGAGAAAGTGGCTTGAGTTCCTCAAAGACTATGATATGAATGTGCTCTACCATCCGGGTAAGGCCAATGTAGTGGCTAATGCCCTCAGTAGACTGTCCATGGGTAGTGTTTAACATGTTGAGGAAGAGAAGAGAGAATTAGCCAGAGATATTCATAGGCTTGCTCGCTTAGGAGTTTTCCTTATGGACACGACAGATGATGGTGTGATAGTCCAAAATGGGTCAGAATCTTCATTTGTAGTGGAGGTTAAAGAAAAATAGGACAGTGATCCCATATTACTTCAATTGAAAGGTGCAGTTCATCAGTAGAGAGTAGAGGTTTTCTCCTAAGGGGAAGATGGTGTGCTCCGCTACCAGGGTCGTTTATGTGTACCTACTGTGGGCGAGTTGAGGCAACATATCCTTACAGAAACCCATTAATCTAGATATTATATTCATCTCGGTGCCACTAAGATGTACCATGATCTATGGGAAGTCTATTTGTGGAACATCATGAAGAGGGACATTGTAGATTCTGTGGCTAAGTGTCCCAACTGTCAGCAGATTAAAGTAGAACATCAAAAACCAAAAAGGTGTGACTCAGGAGATTAGCATTCCTACTTCTAAGTGGGAAGTGATCAACATGGATTTCATTATGGGTTTACCTCGCACTCGCATACAGTACGACTCCATTTGGGTGATAGTGGATAGAGTTACTAAGTCAGCTCACTTCTTGGCTGTCAAGACTATAGATTCAGTGGAGGACTATGCTAGACTCTTCCTCAATGAGATAGTCAGGTTGCTTGGGGTTCCCTTGTCTATTACCTCATTTAGGGGTCCTCAATTTACATTTTATTCTTGGAGATTATTTCATAAAGGTCTTGGTACTCACGTGAATCTTAGTACAACATTTCATCGGCAGATGGATGGTCAGGAAGAGCATATCATTCAAACCTTAGAGGACATGTTGAGAGCTTGTGTGATCAATTTTAAGGGTAGTTGGGATGATTACCTACCTCTCATAGAGTTCACCTATAATAACAGCTTCCATTCCAGTATTCAGATGGCCCTATATGAGGCAATCAATGGGCGTAGATTCAGGTCAGCGGTTGGTTGGTTCGAAGTAGGTGAAGCAACCTTGGTTGGGCCAGATTCGATTCATGAGGCTATGGAGAAAGTTTAACTCATCAGAGATAGACTAAAGATAGCTCAGAGTCATCATAAGTCCTATGCAGACATGAGTAGAAGGGACATAGAGTTTGAAATTGATGATTGGGTCTTCCTAAAGGTGTCACCCATGAAGGGGGTGATGAGGTTTGACAAGAAAGGGAAGCTCAGCCCCAAATATGTAGGTCCTTACAGAATCCTGAAAAAGGGCTGGTTGTGTGGCTTATGAGTTAGAGTTGCAAGCAGAGCTAGCAGTGATTCATCCCATCTTTCACATTTCCTTGTTGAAGAAGTGTGTGGGTGATTCGGCATCGATAGTACCTTTAGAGAATGCGGTTGTGAAGGATAGCCTCACCTATGAGGAGGTTCCACTTTAGACTCTTAATCGTCAGGTTCGTAGGTTGAGAAATAAGGAAGTCGCTTCAGTAAAAGTTTTGTAGAGGAATCAGTTCGTAGAGGGAGCTACTTGGGAAGCAGAAGAAACCATGATAGCCAAGTACCCTCACCTCTTTCCCTCCGATCCATCTTCAGCTTAAGGTAATAGTTCCTCGCCAACCTTTTGGTTTACACTGGTGTAATTCAGTCTCTAGTATCTTGTTTCCCTCAGTTATCCTTGCATTTCAGCATGTTTTAGGTCCATAGAACTCAGCTCAGTTAGATATCAGCTTCTAGTACTTAGTTGGTAAGGATTGCAGCTCTTTTTCTCCAAACTCAGCTTATCAAGGCTTCATTCGAGGACAATGATCCCAAGTTGGAGATATTGTAACACCCCAGGATATGAACCAGCTACTGGACTATACTCAGTAGAAAAATTCAGTAAAATTCAAGATTTCAAGAACCACGATTAAGATTACTGACGGTCCATCGTCTTGATCGTAAATCCCATTTCCAGTGGACCTAGAGTTGATGCCCCAAGGACCATGAGTCAAATAATGGGTCATAGTATGGGACCACGAACCATCATTTGACTCCTGGATCCAAAGACCATAGGAGTACCAATTTCCTCCCTCAGAACCACGGACGTAATCACAGACCGTAGTTTAGAACCTTGGTCTGTCCTGCCACTTGTGGTTCCCCTTAATCAGAGGACTATCATTTCAAGCCTAGAAACCATGAGTCAGACTATGGACCATACTTCAGAACAATATTCCATCCTTTTACTCGTGGAATCTGCAGACCAGAAGACCCTTAACAAGAGTCCCAACAACAACGAACCATATGACAAACCATCATTCAGAACCACGGTCCATCTTGTGGAGTCATGATTTACTCAGATCATAGAACCATCAAGACTCCTGGATAGGACCATGAATTAGTTGATGGTCCATTGTGCAGGACTACGGTCCATCAACCAAGTTGTGATCCTTGAGTCACAATTTTCAGTAGATCTCTTTTAAATATCCCTGGGGTATTCCAGACTTTTCCTACATCTTTTAAGGCTTATGATACGTCATTTTGGTTATTCTAAGCCTAATTAATTAGCCAAAACTACCTAAATCACCTATTCTCCTAAAAACATAATACTTAGAAAGAAAAGGAGAAACGAGGCGACAGTTTCTCTCAAGAACAAGCAGAAGGTTCCCTCAAGCTCAGCCCCAAAACCTAAGGGATTTCTCCATAAATTATTCTCCAAGTATGTGGGATTTCATCAATGGGTTCCTTTCACCCATTGAGTCCCTAGTTTCAGCCAGTTCTTCAGTTCTCCATGAATTTGTTCAGACATAGGGTTCCTAAATCTTAGGGATTCATTGTAATTCAGATTCTACTGCTTATATTGATATTTATTTCATGTTTCTTGGAAAATTAGTATAGTCACATGTACAAAATTCAGTAACTCTAACTTGTATGCAAATTCAGTTTCCTAATCTATACTTGCTAGGCAGATAATTTGGACAATCGTGTTTCAGAATAAAATTTTATCATGTTTTCAGTATATATGTATATTACATTCTTAGATAACTATCAGTATATGAGCTATCCAGTACTTCAGCTTGCATTTTATTACTTACATTCAGTTGAGAGTAGACTTAGTACCGAGCGGATGACGGGATGAACGCTTAGCTGTAAGATTAGGCTAAAACCCTTAGTAGCAGTCCGCAAGTCCTAGAACTACGGTGCCACCATAGGGTATAGAAGGGGGTCAACTTCTAGATTAGGCTGGTCACCATTGTCCCTTGCAGACATCAGTTAGTGGATTCACGTCATACTTGTTTGTACCCTTGGCAAGGTACGAACACCCTTCCATGCAGGGTTACAGGTTTGCTCCATAGTTACCTCAACTTGAGGTATGTCGGTTAATAGTATATCCCACTTTCAGATTCATGTTGCATTGACCATGTACTTAGTATCTATTTCAGTTATTCAGCTCAACATATTATATTATATGTTCATGTTAGTACTTGGTCATTGTATCTAGCTTATTATCCGGTGTATGCTTTAGCATGTATTTCTATGTTTAGTTTTATGTTGTTCAGCTTAGCCCCTATCTCTCATGCTCAGTACATTCAAAGTACTGATGCATACTTTTATGCTACATCATTTTATGATGTAGGTTCAGGCGCTCAGCATCCAGACTGCGCTTAGATCAACTTCTAGGCCTTACTCAGCAGCTTCACTGGTGAGTCCTCATAGTTCGAGGACGATAGACATGCTTTATCTTTCAGTCTTTACTTTTCAGTTTCAGATGGTTAGAGTTAGCTGGGGGCATGTCCCAGCAACCCATATCAGTTAGAGGCTTTCAGACATAGACTAGATTCAGCTATTGAGTTGTTAGTGTTGTTTTCAGATACATTATATTCTCTTATATATTTTATAATTCAGATATTTTGGGGCTCATTTCCCACTTCATATATTAAACTATTTTCATCTTCTGCATAGTGTATGTTTTTTTAGAATTTGTATAGATAAGCCAGGCCATGGGCTAGCTTGGGGTCACTTGTGATACTGAGCATCGTGTTGCATCTAGGGGGTAGCCTTGGGGCGTGACATCTGACAGCCATTGCACAATAGACCCTGACAATAACATATATCTTTTTTTCAAATAACGCTGACCAATTACTGATCCTTAAGATAACACCTAAGTGCTTGGCATGCAGGATAACACCTAAGTGCTTGGCATGCAATCCTGGTCTACACTATGACCAACCCCACAATTATGTACAACCACCCGGCCTCTCAAGGACCATCATGCAATGACCACATATCAAGAATAAAACCCATTCCACTAATAGAACTATCATCAGAATACAATCAATCCAAGTACAATCAAACCCTGCCAGGCGTTGTACCCGAGCCAACCATTATAAATCCCGTACCAAGCGTGGTACCTGAGCCAACTAAATAAATATCTCGTACTAGGCGTGGTACCCAAGCCAACCAATATGTAACTTGTACTAGGTGTGGTATCTGAGCCAATTGAATGTCACACACAATCTAACAAGTCAATAAATACTGAACAATATCACACTTGTAGACAACCAAGCAACCAAACCCAATTAATTTCACATAATTGACCCATGATAGCTAGACATTCATAATCCCATTTCCTAAGCATGTAAACTCATACAATACTAAGCGATAGTACATGAACACATATTGCATAATAGGAAAAACAATAACCATCACCTACCTCGAATAACTCAAAAGCTCTACTGGACCGGAGCCTTCCCATTTTTTGAAGCCTTTGCTTGTTCTTGGTCTAAAAATGATTACAAGATATACTAAAATCAGTCCACATGGCCTAATAATTACCCGTATTATACTCAAATCCCAAATCCCCAGGCTAACCTATGATCATTCCACCCATTCCAGGCTTTCCAACAACTAGTTAACCTAAATCTATCATTTTTACGGATACATTAAGTGAATTATGGTGAATTGATCATAACCCAACAATAATATTCAAGACCCAAGAACTTCTATGTCCTAGAGTCCCCTTTTTTCCAGGATTCTACCATTCTTGGGTCAATCCAAACCTTCTCTCAAGCCCGTAACTATCAATTCTACTACATAGGAAACATAACATTAAGTTAGGGGATCAATATCCTTACCTTTGGGACGCAAAATGGCCAAAAATGGAGTTGAAGTCGCCCAAATCGCCCTTGCCCTTCTCCAAAAATTCTTGAGGAAATACTGAATGTTTTGGAAAAGTTTATGCATTAAAACCCAACTCAGTCTGCTATACCAGTCCATACACTGCTATAGCAGTGCCGACATAGCAGAACCGACTGCTATGGCGGTGCTAACCGTTGTTGACGTTTGCTATAGCATAAATTTTTCATCTATAGTGGTTGGCACAGGACAAAATCTCGGTAAATACCACAAAAATACCCATTTTACATCACACCTTAAATCCTGACATTCTGGAACAACGCCTTCACGTCAACCTTAATACCGGGAGTTCTACTTACCCGAATTCATTTTTGAAAAGTCCTCCGGACTCCTTAGCGTCTTAGCTATTGGAAAAACTTGATCAATACAGGGTACATTACCCTATGCTCAACTGTATTGTCCTAGACCATACCTCACTCCAAAACTGACTGAGACTATCCTAGCCCAAAATTTCCAACTCCCAAACTCAAAAGTTTTCTAATCCGAAACATGGCACAAAAGGTTTACCTATAACGACGGACCCAGTTATTACAATAGATACCAATTTACCCATCATTCATCCCCAAATGATTAAACTCGAAAATACAATGTAAAAGAAGGAAAGTATAGTACCTAAATCCTTAAACAAGTGCGGGTACTTGTCCCGCATGTCCCTCTCGGTTTCCCAAGTGGCTTCCTCAATCGAATGATGCTTCCATTGAACTTTCACCAATTTGATCTCCTTTGTCCTCAATTTTTAGATATCCCGATCAAGAATCACAATCAATTCCTCTTCATATCGAAGATCCTCGTCTAGAAAAATTATATCCCACTTAACGATGTATTCCCCATCCCAATAGTATTGCTTCAACATGGATACACGGAAGACTGGATGGACTTCAAATAAACTAGGCGACAATGCTAACCTATAAGCCACTGGCCCTATAATCTTGAGAACCTCGAAGGGACCGATGTAGCAGAGGCTGAGCTTGCCTTTTTTTCGAACTATATTACCCCCTTCATTGGTGATACTTTTAATAACACCAGCTCACGAACCTGAAAATCCATGTCTCTTACCTTGCGATCTGCATACTCCTTCTGCCTTCTTTGGGCTACTAGCAACTTGGTTTGAATTCCCTTCACCTTTTCCTGAGCTTCCCTTACCAAGTCCATGCCCAAGGGTTTCACATCGCCTGCCTCAAACCACCCTATAGGTGATCTACATCCCCTCTCATACAGTTCCTTAAATTGTGCCATGTCGATACTGGAGTGGTAGCTATTGTATAAGAACTCACACAATGGTAGAAATTGGTCCCAATGACCCCTAAAGTCGATCACACATGCTCTCAGCATGTCTTTCAATACCTAGATTTTCGTCTCTTACTGACCATCTATTTGAGGATGAAATGTCGTGCTAAAAGTGAGTTGAGTGCCCAACTCTTCGTGCAACTTACCCCAGAACTTGGAGGTAAACTGAGTTCCCCTGTCTGAAATGATTGAGAGTCGCACTCCATGAAGTCTCACAATCTCCTTAACATAGACCTTCACCAACTGCTACGAATTATAGTCCACCCTAACAAGAATGAAATGAGCTGACTTGGTCATCCTATCTACAATGACCCAAATAGAGTCGTACTTTCCTAAGGTCATAGGAAGACCCACCACGAAATCCATGGCTATCATTTTTGATAACGCCCAAACTACACCTCAATTTAAGAAGCGTAAGCGGTCGTCATCAAATATAGAACCCAACAGAGGTTGGGGTCGATCCCACAGGGAATAAGGTGCAAATTAGGTCGTTCGTGAATTAGATGACTAGTAGTCAATAGTTTCCGGTAAAAAGGGGGGGTTTGTGTGATCGAATTGTGAACAAAAACAAATAATAATGTACGAGTGAAAATCAATATGAGAGAGAACTAGGGAAGTGTTCACCATGGCGTTATAACAATGTCGATTCAAGCTTAACCGGGTTCTTTCTTATATGCGTGTCACGATGTGATTGAATTAATGGTATCATCTAAACGTTTCTCAACCAAATAGACGAATTTCCTTTGAAATTCTCTCGAACTTGAAAAGGTGAGTTTTTATATTACAATCCTAAACATCAAGTAGATTAATCTAGTTACAGCATTAATCATAAGACGAGAGTTGGTAGTCTCGAATCCTCGTAGTTAATCAAATTTCCCGGTTTTAATTTCTTTACTCAAGCAAATTAAACCTAGGCATGTTCTAATGTTTGCAACCACTAGAAAACGTGAAGAATGAGTGATTAACAACGTGACAATCATAAATATTGAACCCGAAATCTATATTGCTACTTTAGCCATGGCTCCCACAACCCTAGTCGTGGGAAGTTAGTTAATCATGCTATTAAGAAAAGAGAAGAGAATCGTATTCATAATAAAGAGAAAAATATTCTTACAATATAATGAAAACAATCTTCAGTTATCCAAGAACAAGAAAACCAAGATCCCAAGAACGATCAAGAACAAGATGATGAAGAAGAAAACGTGTAGTGTTGTGTTTTCCTCTCAAATTCTCGCTCAAAAGTCTCCTAAAATTATTGGTTGAACAACGGGTAATCAACATGTAAAATAAACCTAACATAGGGTATTTATAGGAGTCCAGGAAATAAACCCAAAAACGTTCGGAGTTCGCATCTCGTACTGCCTCAACTTGACGGTTTGGCCGACGGACCGTCACCATCTTGACGGACCGTCACGGTGGCCGTCACCACTAGGCAGTGGTGCTGCCCCATCTTGACGGTTTGGGCTTGACGGACCGTCACCAGCTTGACGGACCGTCACTCAGGCCATCACTCTTATCCAGAACGTCGTTTTGCCCGTATTTCCTTCCGTTTCTATGTTTGTCTCTCTTTCCTGAAAACATAACATAAAACATCAAAAACGACGACGGTTGCTTGAAAACTTACGATTGTTCTTAGTTTGGCAGTGTCGAAAGTGCCGTAGAATGGCGGCACATCAACACCCTCAACTTAAAACGTTCCCTTGTCCTCAAGCAACATGACACAAAAACAATAAGACGACTCAACTAAGAAGGCACACTCGTGTCACTAGCAAACCATGGTCATTCAATAGCTTATTCAATTTTAAATCAAGCCACCCCCGGTAGTACACAAATGTATGAAACGCTAACTTGAAAGGATCCAAACATGTCATTCTGATATGATAGAACACTATGCCTACTCACGCACAACTATCCTAATAGTCAATAGACAATACCAAAATCTTGGTGCCCTCACCACAAAGAAGTCCCACACACAAAATTTAGGACTAGGTAAGACGCTCACACTCACAAATGATTTCAAACAATGCACATGCGATGCCATAGGCTTGCCCTTACTATTCTATTTCAGCTCTTCAGAAAGCCATTCAGGATCACTACAGGACTTGTTTTGGCTTGTAATGCGGCTTCGGGTGCAGGTAGGATACGTTTGGGGAATAGTGACTAACCCCTCCTTGGATTCACCGACCTACTATTTCCACATAACTTTACTTTGCCCATCCTTATTCACCTCCTTATTCCCTTCTTTCTAGCTACAGGTGCGGCCTCTTTATTTTGACACTTCTTTTTATTTCTTTTTCGTTCTTTTTCATCTCCTTTTTTTTGTTTTTCTTCGTTTCTTTATCTTTTTCTTAGACACACACCCAGAATTTTCATTCTATTCACAACCAATCTTTTCTATCTTATTTTTCTTATCATTAACCTCTATAGTAGCCACCCTCAACTTAGGCTGATTGCCTGGGTTGAGGTGCACGATGTCCAAGGAAGGGCCAGGGCCAAAATAGTGATTCAAAGTTAAACAAGGAACGGTGACTGGTTATTGAAAGAACAGGGTCGATTATGGCTCAAACAGGGATCAAAGGGATTATTTACATTTGGACGATCTTATATAAACGACAACCTAAACATGCCGGTTCTACTAGATAGCACACCGAAGGGAAAAGAAACTCGGCAACAAAAATCCTCGATGGTGAAAGACTCACAGGTAACCCAACACCCTCAACTTAGACTCATGCATTATCCCCAATGCATACATGTGAAAGCTAAAACTGTGAGAAAAAGGAATACCTGTGAAGCCCATAGGACTTAGCGTCTGGCATGATGTTGGAGACCGCCAGGGTCTCCAAAGTAGGCGAAATCGATGGAATAGGTGCCAGCTACCCCATCCCGTTGAGCTCCAACTTCCTCTTTTATCGGCTCCGCAGCTAGTCGCGATAACTTCTTTACTCTTTCTTTGCTGGTTTTCTTGCGGTGTTTTCTTTTCCTTGATTTGTTTTCACCGCCTTCCTCGACATGTTTCCTTTCTTGTGATCGCAACCTCTTTCTTGTAACAGCTAGGGTCTCGACAGGACCCTTCTCCTCAATATGCAACTCCACAGGGGCTTCCTCAACCACATCTATGACCGCGACCACTCTCATGTCTCTTGGTTGCTTCATCAATTTACACACATCAAACTTGACAAATTCATTGTTTAATTTGAATGTCAGTTCGTTTTTTTCCATGTCAACCAACACTCTCGCAGTGGCCAGCAATGGTCGTCCCAAGATTATGGGGACTTCAAAGTCCACTTTGCAATCCAAGATCACAAAGTCAGCTGGGAATATAAGCTTACCAACCTTTACCAGCACATCAGACAATATTCCCACCGGTCGCTTCACTGAACGGTCAGCCATTACCACCTTCATGGTCGTTGGTTTGGGAGCTCTTAAACCCAATTGTTTATAGATTGCTAGCGCCATCAAGTTGATGCTAGCACCAAGATCACATAATGCTTTTCCAAAGTTGAGCTTCCTGATAGTACAGGGAACAGTAAAAGCACCTGGATCTTCCTTCTTGTCCACTAACGATCTTGAGGAAATAGCACTGCAGTGGTGGAGGTTATCTTCTGGTTCCACGCTCACTGACCTCTTCTTTGGTAATCAAGTCCTTCATGAACTTGTCATATCCGGGCATTTATTCAAGCGCTTCCACCAGTGGGATGTTTATTGATATCTGCTTGAGCATGGTCATAAAATTCAGGAACTTGCCATCTTTCACTTTCTTCTTCAAATGTTGCGGAAACGGAGGCGGTGGCCGAGGCATCATAGTTGGAAGTTTTTTAGCTTCCTTGCTTTTATCCGCGGGTCTTTGAGTAGCCTCCTCTACCGCCTTGTCATCCGCGATATTACCATCCTGAGTCTGAATTACCGGATGTGATTCCGTTAATATTTTACCGCTTTTTGTAGTGATCGCCATACAGCTCGCGTCATTCCTCGGGTTTTGAATAGTGTCACTCGGCAGGGTACCTGTCCTCCGTTGATTTAGAGCCGCCGAGATCTGACCCACTTGTTGCTCTAATTGCTTGATCGAGGTGGAATGTGAATCTACTGCCTGACTCATTGTTGATAGTTCGGTCCTCATCTCCTTTACCGCGGAGTCAGTAGATTCCACCTTTAACAGCATCTTCGCCATCATGTTCTCCAATTTAGACGTCCCTGTCTCGGTGCTAGCTCTATCCCGATTTCCAGGTGGTACATACAACCCACCTCTATCGGTGTTATTCTTCCAGTTCCCCTGATCGCGATCTCTGTAGCCAGCTTTTTCATAGTAGTTGTCCTTCTGATAGTTCCGACCTTGGTTTCCTTGACCGTTGGCCTGGAAACCACCCAAAAAATTCGCTTCCTCATCAGATTCAAACTCTGCTGCTCTACCTTGGGAACCCACAGCTTTCACTTTTTCAATACCTCCTGACATCAAATGCTTTGTCAGTAGGTCCATTTGCGTCTTCAGATGGGCCATATCTTGGTCCCGCTCTTCCTCCTTCCTGTGCTGCTCTGCTGACATACCAACTGCATAAGTGCTAGCTTCTACCTCTATATCACGTGTATGCCAGGCCCTGTTGGTTTTGGTGAGCCTGTCCAAAATAGTTGTGGCATCGGCAAAAGTGAGACCCATAAATGCTCCACCTGCTGCATTATCCAATGTCGGCTTGGTAGCCGAATTCAGTGCCCTGTAGAATGTTTGCATCAAAAAATTGTCGTTAAACTGATGGTTCGGGCATTGTGTCAGCTTCTTCTTGAACCGCAACCAAGTATCATGTAACGCCTCATGAGGTTGTTGTCTGAAATTGCTAATTTCATCCCTCAACTGTATCATCCTAGAGGGAGGAAAGAACCTTTCTAGGAAAGCTCCTTTCAACTCTCCCCAGGTTGTGATAGAGTCGGGGGTTAGCTCTATCAACCATAACGCTGCCTCATCGGACAGAGACAACGGATATAACCTAAGCCTGATCGCTGTCTGACACACTCCAGGCAATTCGAACGACTTGCAGATACCCACAAAATTCATCAGGTGCTGGTTTGGATCATCACCAGCAACACCACGGAACACTCCTCTCAAATTCAACAGCTGAATCATTGTGCTAGTGATGTTGAACTTGTCCCCGGGTGCTAACGTAGGAAACGCAATAGCGCCCGTGGCACCAACTCCATCCAAGTCGACCTCCTCATCATTCAACTCAATGTCGACCTCAAGACCACCAATATTCAAACGTTGTTGGGCTTGCTGAGCTGCAGCGAGTCTCGCTGCCTCTTGTTGTTGCTCATTCATGTTTTGCCTTATCGTTCTTGCAAGCTCGGGGTCGTAGGGTAATATTGGTTCACCCGAGCGTCGGGTACTTGGCATGCACAACTATGTACCCTGTAACCAACAAAAACAACAAATAAAAATAAAAGCAGGAAATATGACTAAGAGTCAAATAAACACACCGGCCTTAATACACAACCGTATTCCCCGGCAACGGCGCCAAAATTTGATAACGCCCAAACTACACCTCAATTTAAGAAGCGTAAGCGGTCGTCGTCAAATATAGAACCCAACAGAGGTTGGGGTCGATCCCACAGGGAATAAGGTGCAAATTAGGTCGTTCGTGAATTAGATGACTAGTAGTCAATAGTTTCCGGTAAAAAGGGGGGGTTTGTGTGATCGAATTGTGAACAAAAACAAATAATAATGTACGAGTGAAAATCAATATGAGAGAGAACTAGGGAAGTGTTCACCATGGCGTTATAACAATGTTGATTCAAGCTTAACCGGGTTCTTTCTTATATGCGTGTCACGATGTGATTGAATTAATGGTATCACCTAAACGTTTCTCAACCAAATAGACGAATTTCCTTTTCAATTCTCTCGAACTTGAAAAGGTAAGCTTTTATATTACAATCCTAAACATCAAGTAGATTAATCTAGTTACAGCATTAATCATAAGACGAGAGTTGGTAGTCTCGAATCCTCGTAGTTAATCAAATTTCCCGGTTTTAGTTTCTTTACTCAAGCAAATTAAACCTAGGCATGTTCTAATGTTTGCAACCACTAGAAAACGTGAAGAATGAATGATTAACAACGTGACAATCATAAATATTGAACCCGACGCTACCCGGAATCTATATTGCTACTTTAGCCATGGCTCCCACAACCCTAGTCGTGGGAAGTTAGTTAATCATGCTATTAAGAAAAGAGAAGAGAATCGTATTCATAATAAAGAGAAAAAGATTCTTACACTATAATGAAAACAATCTTCAGTTATCCAAGAACAAGAAAACCAAGATCCCAAGAACGATAAAGAACAAGATGATGAAGAAGAAAACGTGTAGTGTTGTGTTTTCTTCTCAAATTCTCGCTCAAAAGTCTCATAAATTATTGGGTGAACAGCGGGTAATCAACATGTAAAATAAACTTAACATAGGGTATTTATAGGAGTCCAGGAAATAAACCCAAAAACGTTCGGAGTCTGCTTCGCGTACTGCCTTAACTTGACGGTTTGGCCAACGGACCGTCACCATCTTGACGGACCGTCACAGTGGTCGTCACCACTAGGCAGTGGTGCTGCCCCATCTTGACGGTTTGGGCTTGACGGACTGTCACCAGCTTGACGGACCGTCACTCAGGTCATCACTCTTATCCAAAAAGTTGTTTTGCCCGTATTTCCTTCTGTTTCTATGTTTGTCTCTCTTTCCTGAAAACATAATATAAAACATCAAAAACGACCACGGTTGCTTGAAAACTTACGATTGTTCTTAGTTTAGCGGCGTTGAAAGTGCCGTAGAATGGCGGCACATCAATTTTCCACTTCCACTCGAGAATGGGCATTCTCTGAAGCAATCTTGCAGGCCTTTGGTTTGCATACTTAACCTACTGACAGTTTTGACATTTAGACATATAATCATCTATGTCCCTTTTCATCCCAGGCCACTAGTAAAGTTGCCTTAAGTCCTGGTACATTTTGGTTATGCCTGGATGAACTAAATACTGTGAACTATGAGCCTCTGCTAGGAACACAAGTCCTTCCCCTGAAGCTCATCACCCCATCAGTGCCCAATGTAGCATCCCCGGACTCTCCGGATACTACTTGCTCCGAATCTTGTTCAACTGTGCATCCTGAAACTGCTTGGCCACTATTTCTTCTATGAATGTGGATCTGACCTCAATAATGGCTAACACCCCCACCCTATTCTGATATTCCCAATTGCGTGAACTTAGATTCTAGAGTCTGAATCTCCTTAGACAGTGGTCATTTGGACACCCCCAAACAAGCCAAACTGCCCATGCTAACTGTCTTCCAGCTCAATATGTCTGCCACCATATTAGCCTTGCCCGGATGACGCTGGATGGTCATATCATAATATGTCAACAACTCCATCCACCTCCTCTGCCTCAGATTCAAGTCCTTCTAAGTAAATACATGTTGCAGGCTGCGATGGTCCGTGAACACTTGACACTTGACACTATAGAGGTAGTGCCTCCAAATCTTAAGTGCAAAGACCACTGCTGCCAACTCCAAGTCATGAGTTGGGTAATTCTTCTCATTAGGCTTCAACTACCTTGAAGCATACGCTATGACATTCCTTTCCGGCATTAACAGAGCACCCAAACCCGAATATGAAGCATCACAATACACAATGAAATCCTTACCTTCAACCGGCAATGAAAGAATGGGAGCTGTAGTAAGAAGTGTCTTGAGCTTTTGGAAGCTCTTCTTACACTTTTCATACCACACAAATGGTACCTCCTTCTAAGTCAACCTTTTCAAGTGAGTGGTGATAGATGCAAAATCCTTGACAAACCTGCGATAGTAGCCTTCATGCCCCACAAAACTCCTAACCTCAGTTACAGAGCTAGGCCGAACCCAACTATTAACTGCCTCAATCTTCTGGGGATCCACCATCACCCCTTCATCTGACACTACATGCCCCAAGAAGGCAACAGAAGTCAACCATAATTCACACTTGGAGAACTTGGCATATAGCTTCTGGTGCTTCAAGATGTCCAAAACAATATGAAGATGTTCAGCATGCTCCTCCCTACTCTTGGAGTAGATCAAAATATCATCAATAAACACAATGATGAACGAATACAGATATGATTTGAACACCCCATTCATCAAAATCATGAAGGTCGTCGGTGCATTGGTAAACCCAAACAACATCACTAGGAACTTATAATGCCCATACCGAGTCCAAAATGTTATCTTAGGGATGTCCTCAGGACTAATCTTTAATTGATGGTACCCTGACCTTAAGTCAATCTTCAAAAATACTGATGCACCCTATATTTCGTCAAAGAGGTCATCTATGCGAGGTAAAGGATACTTTTTCCATATGGTAACCTTGTCCAATTGCTTTTAGTCTATACATATCCTCATACTACCATCATTATTTTTCATAAATAATACCAAAACACCCCATGGTGAAGCATTGGGATGGATAAAACCTTTATCTAAGAGTTCCTGAAGCTGAGTCTTATGTTCCCTCAACTCTGTCGGAGCCATGCGGTAAGGAGGAAAAGAAATAGGGCGAGTTCCTGGCTCCAAGTCTATACAAAAGTCAATGTCTCTATCCGGAGGCATGCCATGCTAATCCCCAAAAATACCTCCTAAAGCTCTGAAACTACCAGAACTAACTCAATCGATGGGAACTTCACACTATCATCCCAGAGATGAGCCAAGAAGGCGAAACATCCTCTTCCCACTAACTTTCTAGCCCAGGCAAATGATATGATCTTAGCTGGCTTAGGACTGTACATACCTTCCCACTCTAGTCTATTCTTAACCGAAATATCTAGAGTTACAGTCTTAGTATTACAATTTAACACCGCATGACATGGAGACAACCAGGTCATCCCCAAAATAACATCAAAATCCATCATGTCCAGAATAACCAAATCTACCCATGTTTGCAGCCCCACAAATACCATCGGACAAGTACAATAAACATGGGTTACTATCACAGACTTTCCAACTTTGGTAGAAACATGAATAGGGGAATCAAGGATATCACAAACCAAAGTGGCATCCCCTCTGTGATCAACTATATCCAGAAAAGACTGACATGATGCTACCATCCCCTCTGTGGCCAAATGGATGTGCAAGGTCAAACCCTGAACAAACCGGCGTACTCTCTCATGCTTAGTGGGTAGAATCATAGTGGCATGTCTGGACAGGTGGTGGAAACGAACCTCATACACAGACAAAGTCATGGAGCCCTGCTCAAACCCAGCAAACTAATCCATCATACACTCCCTAATACTACGTGGTACATATTTCTCCAGAAATGTTGCGGAGAACTGATCCTAAGTAAGCGGAGGTGACCCTGCCGGTCTGCAAGCAATATATGACCTCACCACTGTTCTGCTGGACCATCCAACTGAAATGCGGTGTAATCAGCTCCGTGAGATTTAACTAACCCCAAATTATGTAACCTCTCCTGGAAGCTAGTCAGAAACTCGTGCGCATCCTCCCTAGAAGCACCTGAAAACCTCGGAGGACCCAATTTCAAGAACCTACCCAGCATCTTCTGCTCCTCAGAAGACATAACTGGCACTGCTGGAAGAGGGGGGCAACTGTAGGGACCGGTACTACCTCAAATCTGAGAGACTTAGCAACACGTTGCGCTCCTCAACCCTGTGTTGCCACCTGAGCTGAAGTCTGAGCCTCACCACAAACCTGAACCAATGGGAGTGCTTGGTGAAGTGGCTGGTTGAGTCATACCCTCAAGAAACCCCAACAATTGAACTAAGGTGTCCTGCAATACTGGAGTAGCTACAAAACCTATCGGATGCTAGGCTGGCCCCACATGCTCTGGCTCATACTGAACCTCATCCACTCTAACCTCAGGATCTGGTGATAGTGATCTAGCCCGGGCCCGAGCTGGTGCCACACCCCATGTCCTACCTCGACCTCTGGGTCGACCTCTACCCCGTCCCCTAGCTGAGGCTCAAACTGGAAGGGCAGGGGCCTCGTTCTCACCTGCTGAAGATATCGTCCGAACCATCTGAGAAGGAGTGAAACAAATATACTTAGGAGTTGATCAAGTCAAGTAAGCACGACAAAGAATCAAACAAAATGAAGCCTTTCCTAAGGGATGTCCTATAGCCCCTCGCAGATAGGATACATACATCATCGTACCTTATCCACGAGGCTCTACTAGACACTTGCTCTTGTACCGGTGAGACCGGTGAACCTGAAGCTCTGATACCACTCTGTCACGACCCAAAATTGGGCCATGATGGCGTCTACATGAACCCCCAGTAGACAATCCCATCCCAAACACGCGAAAAGCAGTAAATAATAATTTAACTAAAGAGAAGCAGAAGATATAACAAAAGATAGGGCCAAAGCATATATATACATACCAACCTACACAATATACAAACGATGGCCCTAAAGTGACCGAAAAGACAAAATGACCCGAACACCAACCCAGACCTAGTGTCACTAGTACAAGAGCGACTAAAGTAAGGAGTGGCTATACAATAACATCTATCTATCAAAAATACAAAATATAGACAAGAAGTACAATATAGAAAGCAAGTAAAGTCTCCAAAGCGTCGGGAGCTCACCGCGATCCGAATAGCAACGGGCCTCAAACAACAGGAGATCAACAAGGGTGGCTCGCACTAGGTGTTGCATCAGAAAAAGAGATGTAGAGTGTAGTATGAGTACAAATACAATGGGTACTCAGTAGGAATCATAGGTCGACCGAGCGCAGAAAGATAACATATAAATATAGAATACAGGAAAGAAGCTAAATATACAGGGATCCTCCTAATTCTAGTTATAAAGCCAGAAACATGCCAGTGAATAAAAAGAAAAAAAGGAAAACAACCTCAAGCCAAACCAGAGTCCATCCACATGCCAAAGAAAATGTAATGTGATGCACGATGATGCATATATGAATGCAATATAATATAAAATCAGAATACCACATTGGGCGCCCAGAATACCGCATCGGGTGCTCAGAATACCGCATTGGACTATACATACATACATATATATATATATATATATATGAAGTAATAAAATACATGTAATAACGCATCGGGTGTACGAAATACCGCATCGGACTAATATGTATATAGAGAGAAAGTAAATTACCCAGAATAACGCATCAGGAGTCTGGAATACCGCATTAGATTATAAATTTATATACAAAAAATAGTATTTCCTCGTTCCCTCTCAAAAACCAAGGTGATACTCAAAATAGCTCGATTTAGTCCAAAATCCATCACAAAAGTAGAAAAACCTCTTTTCAAACCCAAAATCCTTTGAAAAATCATTTTCGTACTGTACTACTGATATGCCATGCCATATGAGTGTAAATGTTCACAAGCAGAGGAATAATCACACCATCAGATCAAACAGGGAAAAAGTACACTCCAAAATAAGGGAATCGACCTGAAATCCATCCAAATCCTAGCCATGGCCTCGGGCCCACAGTTACATACAATAATGAAAAAAACGATAAAGCGGAAAATAAAAGCGGAAAACAACGGGCAAGCTCTATTCAACCTCTAAAGCCTCCTAAATGCATGCTAAGGGTCTTAGACTAGTCACACAGAAGAAACAAGCACCTAGGCTAAGGATAACATGCATTCCTAGTGCTAAAAACCCAAAATGGCCAATTAACATGATAAACAGGATTTAAGCCTAAGGTCTATCTAAAATCCAACCTAGCGTTCCAGTAACATATAAATATATAAGACCTAACTAACTGAGTCTAGAAGGTAAACCCTAACCTACCTCGGGGCCGAACTACAAGCACGAACCGTCACTCGTCTGCCTTCCCCTTCCAAATAGCCTCAGAAAGCTGCCACACTATAAAGAACATAAACTATGTATCAAGACGAGTCCAATGATACCCATGTTGCTACAATTGTAGCCGAGTCGATATCCAGGTCAAAAGCAGGCCGGCGGGGTCCATAACCCAAAACTAAAAATGAAATGAACCACGATGACCGCAACGATGCCAAGAAGGCATGCTCCAAATTTGAGCACAATTGGCCAAGGAAAAAGGGGTCAAAATGGGCCCGCAAAGGTTGGGGTTTAAAGAATTGAATTTCGTAAATTAAAATGGAAATCAGGCAAGAATTACTTACCACAATGACGGAATCCCAGCCAACACGAAGAATTCACCACCCCAACGAGCATGCACAAGTCGTAAGGCAGCCACTACAACAAAACCCCAAGCTTGGGATGAGGACATCAATGGTGAGTCTAGGTGGAGAAGAAGCTTACCAAGGGACAAAGGATGACAGAGAATCCACGGACAAAGGAATACGGAGAATCCACGGACAAACGACTCCCTAAGTGTTAGACTCAATATGGATCAATTTGTTGGAGAGAAATAAGGGTTTTAGAGTGATAAAGTGTGAGAAACAAAGCTGGAAAAATGAACTTTCAGCTATATATAGCTGCTGGAATATGGCCAGCGCCAACAACGCTAAAGGGAGGTAGGCGCCTCGCTGCTATCACGCTGGGAGGGCGCAATCGCACTGAAGGTCGACAGGCGCTGAGGCGCGATCGCGGTGGCCTTGGCGCGATTGCGCTGAAGGCATGCCTGCAACTAATTTTCTACACCTTTTAGAAGACTCCACGGGTTGTTCCGTGCACAATCGGAAACCGTTATTCAAAAACCAATAATGCTAACAAAGTGGAAATGATGTTACAAACTCAACAGAATCGACGAAACTTCCATAAGAGGTTGTTTCGAAGAAAGGTTGACCCAAGTCAGCACTAACAAAAAGGAACTCAAGGGCTCAAAATGAGTTCGGCTCACCCGGAACCCGAACCAACCACCTCCCTAGCCCAAACTCAACATTCCGGAGCTAATGGCGCTGACGGAATCCCCATCCGAGGCGGTCTTCTCTGAATGTTGACCAAAGTCAACCTTAACAGCCAAAACTGACTCAAAAACACACAAAGTCACAAAAAACCAAACCAGAAGCACTCAGGCCCAAACCAATGGTCCCACTAGACCAAATCCCCATTTCGAAGCCAATAGAACTGCTGGAATTCGATTCTTAGTGCGTTAACCAAGAAAGTTGACCAAAGTCAAGGATTTAACAAATTTTAAAAGCTAAAATAGGGAAATGGTCATTATGACCTAATGAACGGCCTGGGCACCGAACCATCAGTCCCAGTAAGTCATAAATAACCTGAAGCCTCTGAGGGAAAGCTCAAAATGCAGAAAAAGCACGGAAAATGGAAAATGACCTGGAGGGTCATTACAATAAACACGTAATATAAGCCAGCAGTAAAACTAGAATCTAAGACTTCCTCTAGCTTACAAATCACACGTAACAAGTCTGACACCCATTGCATAATATACCCTAACAATAACATATACCCCTTTTTCAAATAACCCAGACCAACTACGAATCTTTAAGACAACACCTAAGTGTTTAGCATACAATCCCAGTCTACACTATGACCAACCTCACAGTTGCGTACAACCACCCGATCTCTCAAAGACCATCAGTCAACAACCACATATCAAGAATACAACTCGTTCTACCCATAGAACCGTCATCAGAATACAATCAATGCAAGTACAATAAAACCCATACCAGGCGTTGTACCCGAGCCAACCATTATAAATGCCGTACCAAGCGTGGTACCCGAGCCAACTAAATAAATATCTCATACCAGGCGTGGTACCCGAGCCAACTAATATGTAACTTGTACTAGGCGTGGTATCTGAGCCAATCGAATGTCACACACAATCTAACAAGTCAATAAATAATGAACAATATCACACTTGTAGACCAACAAGCAACCAAACCCAATTTATTTCACATAAATGACATAGGATAGCTAGACATTCATAATCCCATTTCCTAAGCATGCAAACTCATACAATACTAAGCGATAGTACATGAACACATATTGCATATTGGGAAAAAAATAACCATAACCTACCTGGAATAACTCAAAAGCTCTATTGGACCAGAAACTTCCCATTTTTTGAAGCCTTTGCTTGTTCTTGGTATAAAAATGATTACAAGATATACTAAAATCAGTCCACATGGCCTAATAATTACCCGGATTATACTTAAATCCTAAATCCCCCTGGCCAGCATATGATCATTCCACCCATTATAGGCTTTACCACCACTAATTCACCTAAATCTATTATTTTTATGGATACATAAAGTGAATTATGTCAAATTGATCATAACCCAATAATAATATTCAAGACCCAAGAACTTCCACGCCCTAGAATCCCCTTTTCTTACCGGATTCTACCATTCCTAGGTCAATCCAAACCTTCCTTCAAGCCCATAACTATCAATTCTACTATGCAGGAAATATAGTATTAAGTTAGGGGATCAATATCCTTACCTTTGGGATGAAAAATGGTGAAAACGGAGTTGAAGTTGCCCAAATTGCCCTTGCCCTTCTCGTAAATGTTCTTGAGGAATAACTGAATATTTTGGGGAAGTTTCTGCATTAAAACCCAACTCAGTCTGCTATAGTAATCTGTTCACCGCTATAGCAGTGTCACTATAGCGGAACCGACTACTATGGCAGTGCTGACCATCATTGACTTTCGCTAATGAAGCAATTATTCTGCTATAGAGGTGGACGCAGTAGCATAGTGTCAACCGCTATAGGAGTTGACATAAGACAGAATCTCAGAAAATCCCACAAAAATGACCATTTTACAATACACCTTAAATCTTGGCATTCCGAAACAACCCCTTCACGTCAACCTTATACCGGGAGTTTTACTTACCCGAATTCATTTTTAAAAAGTCCATCGGACTTCTTAATGTCTTATCTATAATAAAATCTAGCTCAATACAAGGTACATTACCCAATCCTTACATGTATTTCCCTAGACCATATCTCGCTCCAAAATCAACTGAGACTAGCTGTGCCCAAAATTTCTTAATCGTAAACTCAGAAGTTTTCTAACCCCAAACTTTGAATGAAAGGTTTACCCATAACAATGGACTCGGTCGTTACAAGAAGAGATGAAGAGCTTCAGAGGGAAAGAGTCAAGTTTCGATGAAATTTATTCGAGTTCCAGCATTGTGCGAAATCTCCGATGAAGGCTCGAGTCCCAGTCGCTGCCCCTGAAAAGGTAAAATGCTCTTCATATGAGATCTTCTTTAAGCTTTCTATTTTGAATATTTGAAGTTCTTGTTAGTGTGTCTTAATCTCTTTATGTGGCCATGTAACTCTCTGTGTGAAAATGCTTTAGTTCAAATTAGTTTTGGTACTCACACCTGCATCTGGTTTATAATATACTATTTTAGTTATGAATTTGCATAATGAGCATTCAGATAGTCATTTAAAAATCTTCTCCTTGCCTTCAATATTGTTCATTTACGGAAAAAAATTCCATAACTGATTTCTTCTTTTTTCTTTTTCTTTCTCGAGTGATAATGTGTAGCTAATATCCAACTTGTTGAAGTGCTATGAGATATGAACCTTAATATGTGTTTGGTTTCTATAATTCAAATCCTTCCCTACGTGTTTAAGATCTTAAATTTGTCTCTTTGTTCATGATCATTTTAGATAGCTCAAAATTTGGGTGTGGTCTACTGCGGAATATGTTAAACCTCTCCCTCCCAAAATGCAAGCATGTCACAAGATTTAGAACAACATACTAGGACCTTTTTATGGCTTCTGCCTCGTATGATCACTATGTTGTTCTCGTGTGACTTCTGCTACTTGTTGTACAACTCTACGTTCTTGTATCATGCCTAATTTTATTCATGTCCATCTTGAGAATTAAAATTCATCCCTGTAAGCTTAAGTTTTGTGCTAAGATGGAGGTGTTCACATATGAAAATAGATCCCAAACCTTAGCTTAATTGCTCAGAAACCTTGACTCAACGCTTCCCCTTTCTTTAAAATTTTAAATGCTAACACTGGTTGATTAGTTAAATAGGTTACCTAATTGGAGCGTTTAGGATATCATGTTCAGATAGTATGTTATAAAAGATTGTTCTGCTGGAGTAATAAGCTCAAAATGGCCAAGTCTTGATTTGTTCCTATTTTTTTAGCTGATAACTCATGTGAAGATGGTTCTATTTTTGATGAAATGCAACCATATGGCATGTGTTCAATTCCAGTTTCTTTGCATCAACTAAGACATTGGTTGTTGTTGTTCTGTGGACTTAACCACAGTTTGGCATAATTAGTTTGTATGAAATAATTGGAGACTTGTAGTGATATATTGTTACTGAATCAATGCATGATAAAGTCTAGAATAGTTTTGGCTTAAACATAAAACTGTGATCTTGTGATTGAAATTCCCCGCACTTACTTATTTCTTTGCAAGACATCGTTATGGTCGGTCTCTAATTCTTATCTCTTTTGATGTATTTGATACCTCACCGTGTGTCCAATGGACTCCTCTTATGCATATCTCTGATGGGCCAGGGAGACCCAAATTCTATCGAGTTAATACTTTTTGCCAAGGCCCCAAAGTGATTTTGGTTAGAAGTTGATCAAACAATAAGTGTGTGGCCTAAGTGCTACACACGGAAGCTAAAATACATGTTGAAGACGAATAAGGAGCGGAAACAAATGGGCTTAACCCAATTAATATTTTGATAGTCCATTTGGGCAATTGTAGGGGTTTGGGCCTAAGTGCCTAAACTCACTTTCTTCTCTACCTTTTAAATTACTTGTATAAATTTAGGATTTGATTGTATAAAAAAAGAAACACTAACTCTTTTTAATTAACTTAGTTAAATTTCTCATTGGAGTACCATGTGTTTTACTTGCAAATTCTTCATGTGTTTAAATTAATCTCGTATCTTCGTTTAAGTTTCCATTAAGTTTTACTTGCGAATTCCGTTAAAAAAATCACTTGTCATTTTTCGTAAACAAATGCTTCATGAAAAATAAATCTTTTATTCTACTTGTCAAATTCCCATGTTTTCTTATGTTAGTTAAATGAGTTAGAAAAATAATTAGATAACCGAGTGTTAGAGGATATTTCGAGTTCCTTAAAAACCCTCTCGAGATATTAATATGATCTTCTTATTCGAATTTCTTAAATTTAAAGATTTTTATCTTTTTTAAATCTTTTAAATTTTCTTAAAAGGTTTTCTTGATTTTTCCTAAAAATTAAGTGGCAGCTCTGTTTTAATTAAATTTGAAGATTTTAATATGTTTTCAAGTTTAATTCAAGTTAAAAAACGTTTCAAAAACAAAGTTGCTTTTTCTTTTCAAAAAGAAAGGGAGGAAAATGCGATAAAAACATAAATGGTGACTCTGCTGGGGATTTAACCAAGTTCTAACCAAAATATTTTCTAACTTATTTGCTCTATTTGAACTAACTATTTGGGAATGTAATAAGTTTAATTTTTTGCACCTATTTGCTTACGTATTTAAATTCCCGCAAAATATTATTATTACATTCATGGCATACATATTTTGCCAAATGGCAATGTTAGAATGCATCAGGAAAAAAGCGATCACGAGTGCATTCACGGTCGTTTCTCCACTTAAAAAAACCAAAATTCTCAAAATAATGAGCAATTAGTTGGTTCAAGGTTGGTCGGCATTTGTTCATTATCTCAGCCCACAATTGTCCACTCTGGTTCCAAGTCTTTTTTCAAAGACTACTCTAATCAACTAGCGTAGAGCGAAGCCAAATCCCGTGAATAGGCATTGACCTAAGATATCTTAATATCCAAGGGATATTAAGTCCATTATAAGACCACCTTGTGTCCGAAATAGAACACGGCCTAAAAGGACAATCATCCCTTATATGATTAATTAAAGGATGTGATGCCAAATTGTGTGAACCATTGTCCCTTGGGGTTGGGAAGTATTTAGATAGTTTTTTATTTTGAAGATCTCCATCCAAAAGGCATTCGGAATTCCAAGAAGTTCGAGAATGAAGGACCTTCCACGGTGGCCTAGTTTAGGAGTGTGCCCCTGCGTGGGACTGACATTTATTACACATCATTTCCCTCATTTTGTATCCCCGTTCAATTTAACCAGTTTGTATATAATATATTTTTGGGGCAATAGAACGTCTTACAAACGGCATACATCCTTCAATTCGTTAGGCCTACCTTTGGCATCAAAAAAGGTCACATATCTGTATAGGACGTGCTATAAATTGTTAACTTGTTATATAACTACTCTTGTATGATTATGTGTCTCTTAAATTGAATGTGAGTTGATCCACTCCTACTAAAATATTTTAGATCCCTTAAGCAAAAATATAAGTCCACAATACAAAAGTCTGGCCAAATAATTCTTCGAGTTTTCTAGTTTTTTTAAAAAAATTCAAAACTCCTCAAAAGTCCTCTAAAATCTTGTTCCTATCACATTGGAAAGTTAATTTACCTTATCCAAACTATGTGAGCAACCTTTCAAGGCCCATTCCCCATTTTTGAAAGAATTTATTTTTGATGAAAAGTTAGAGAATCTCAAAATGTAAGAGCAACAAGTGAAACTGTAAAGGAGCCGATTCAACACAAGTCAACCTTTCCATCAAATCACTTACTCTAAAAATAAACATACAAATTTTTGTTTATTCAAGTCATTACTATCAAAATTCACCCGTCGATTAATTCACCTTTAAGCAAATCAACATTTGTTTGTTTACCTTTTGTCAAAAATCTTGTACTGTTTATCATAGATAGAATCTAACATGGTTACCTTTTGAGTTATTTTTCTCTTATCAGGTAAAAGTTAAGAAACTTATCTGTGTTGAAAAACCAGCTGAACATCCTTACTTGGCAAGTAGAATCCTTCCTTGACCGTAGCTTGATAAAAACAAAATGAAAATGACTGACAATACTGAAGATACTAGGTTGACAAATGTAGCCATACGAGAACCAATCGCAATGGATCAAAGCACAGTGATAGCACAAATACTGCAACAAATGGCTAGGATGAGGAATCAAATACAACAAAATAGAGAATTCACTAGAATTCCTAACGAAATGAGACCTTCACTCAGTTCCCTCCTCATAACTCTCCCAATGTCAAAAACCTTTCAAATAACATGCCATCTGCTTTCATTCCACGACCTCCCACGAATTCCATCTCTACCAATCCACCTTAATTTGACTCATCGAACCAAACCCATGCTCCACACACTAACCAAAACAACAATCAACAGAATCTTCCTTCTAACTACCAGAATACTCCTCGAAATGCCTACAATTCATAGAATCTCCCTCCTAACTACCAGAATACTCCTCCAAATGCATTCAATCCACAGAATCTCCCTTCTAATTATTAGAATACTCCTCCAAATGCCTAAAATCTACAGAATCATCCTAATTACCAGAACACCCCTCCAAATATCTTCAACTCTCAGAACGTCCCTCCCACTGTCATTCCAAATGCCAGCAACCCATAAAACTTTATCCCCACATACCAAAATGACGCTTTGAATGTCCATCATCTTCCACCTACTCAAAATATGCAACTCACCACTTTTTACGCCACTACACTCGAAACCTATCATATACCAAGCTTGACCATTATGAGGAAAAAGACAAGGAATTGAGATTTGTGGAAGATAGGCACAATAAGGATATGATGCAAATGAAAAAAGAGATTGCAAAAATCAAAGAATCACAAAATTCACCCGACAAAGAAAAATACAGTTATGATAATCTTTGCATTTATCCAGATTTGAATCTGCCAGAAGGATTCAAAGTCTCAAAGTTTGAAATGCTTAATGGCATCATTAATCTCATAGTATATTTGAGAAGTTATTGTGATCAAATAGTGGGAGTGGTTATAGAGCACTACTAATGAGACTCTTCAGTCAGAGTCTAAGCGGCAAAGCGCTAGAATGGTTTACCTCACAAGATCTGAAGAAGTGGTCCGGATGGAGTACTCTAGCCAAAGATTTTGCTGAAAGATTTGCCTACAATATGGAGGTTGTCCCAGACAGGTATTCTTTGAACCATATCAAGCAAGAATCCAATGAGCACTCTCGTGAATATGCCTACCGATAGAGAAAGGAGACAGCGAAAGTCCAGCCTCCTATAACCAAAGAAGAAATTATCGTGGTATTTATACATTCTCAAGAACCAAAATTCTATAATAAAATGATATTTATGGTCTATGCAAAGTTCGCTGACTTAGTCAAAATTGGCGAGACAGTCAAAGAAAGTCTTAGGACTCGAAAAATCACCCGGGTCTCCACCCAGCCAGAGTCTCCAGGATTCCCAAGGAAGAAAAAATAAGAGGTGTCTCAACCTATTTTTTATGTCCAACCAAACTACCAGTCACCACCCCTAATCACCAAAACAATTATAATCCTCCCAGTTCAAATTTTGAGAAAAAACCTCCCCCGAGTCTTTACTCCATTAGCTGAAAGCCGAAATCAAATCTTTGAAAGACTAAAAGCGGCTGGACTAATTTATCCCATCAAACCAAAGCCTTCTAATCCAACATCTAAATTCTTCAAACCTGATAGACATTGCGCATATCATTCAGGAAGTGTTAGACATACCACTGAAGATTGCCTTAATTTGAAGCACCGATTTCAGAACCTAATCGATCAAGAGGTAATTAATCTCCAAAAGGCTACGCCCAATGTTAACACCAATACCCTGCCAAAATTTTGAGGAGTAACTATAAATATGATTGAGACTGATGAAGAATAGCTCGTAAGTAAAGCCATAACCCAAGAAAGTCCCAACCCGATAGAAAATGTTATGGCCTCTTTTAGAATAAGCAAGAAGCCTAAGTTTATGATTATGATCGCACCTCATCGAGCATTTCCAGAGAAGCCTCCCAAGTTTGGTTTTGACTACCTGGCCAAGAAGAAGATAAATTGAGAGCTACATCATACATACCAGTCTTTCTCCATTCAAATATAGAATAAAAGAAATGGTCAAGAGGAAGGAATTGAGGGTGATATAATGTCAGGCATACGAAACGTCAAGCTAGGTGAACATTTGCACAATTTGGCATCTATCCCGCTCATGGTTCCCCATTTGTCTCGGCAGAGAAAAGATAAATCTTTGATTTCTAAAATCAGTGATGGTCTGAAGGAGGCCCATATGCACCTTTTATGTCTTATTTTCCTCATTATGTCATTACTTTCCTCGTAATGTTTTCAAAAAGGCAAGGGACTCACGTTTATGTGGGTCACAGTCAAAGTTTGTATGTCTTTAAATATTCAATGAAAGCCTCCCCTATCTCAAAAATCAACTATTTTCTTATTATCTATCATGTTTAAAATATTATTATCTAATATTGTTTAAATATGATTTCGATGAATAATTTTTAGACCTGCTAATGTCATGTCATGAGCGAAATAAACAAACTCATGTAGATGGTGATGAATGTGAAGAATATGGTAAAGAAATTACGGTCTCCAAATATTTAATGGGAGAGTTGAAACAACTTGAGAATCAAGAGAAGCTCAAGATGAGAATCAAGTCAACAAGACCATAACCAACATCCTTTTGTCAAAAGCACAAAAGAGAAGAGCTTATTAATTTGATCTAATAATACATTAATGTATTTGCCTGAACCTACGATGATATATTATTGGTCAGTTCAGAATTCAATCCAGAAAGTTGAACAATCGATGTTAAAATACATTCTTCTTCCATCAAGATAAGTACATGGTGAAAGTTTGCACCAAAGTGATGAAGACATCATGCGGCCACAAAGTACCATTCAAAGGTGTGTTGATCTTAATGAATTTTCAAGATCGGCCACAAGAAATCAACTCAGAGGCTATCAAGAGATACCATGCCTGAGATGGTTTTTTCTTTCATTTCTTTCCATGTAATAGGACTTTCTACTTGTAATCGTTTTCATGATTTATAATAGCTTAAAAATTCCATATCCTTTTTGTATGAACCATGTGATGACCTAAATTTTCAAGAATGAGATACGTAGGCAGTCTGTGTTGGCTTCGGTCAACCCCTTAGAAAAATCTATCAGTTCCCTTTTATATCTTGAACTACATGATGGCCTGAAGTCTCAAGAATGAGATACGTAGATGGCCTTTGTCGGCTTCGGTCACCCCTTTAATTATTTTCATTCTCCCACTTTATTGGGGGAACTATGTTTGACCTGATTTCTGTCTCAACGGGATACGTAGGTTCCACAACGACTCGGTCTTATCTCCCAGGAAATGGAAACTGGGGCAGAATTTTCGAGAAATGAATCTCAAAAATTCAAAAGGAAAATATCATTCTCCAACAAGTTAGAATACAAATTATGCCAAAGAGAAACAGAGGTGAATTTTGAGAAAGAATCTCAAGATCCCCACAGAGTATCAAATCGCTTATCAACAGTACAGGATTTGTCATAAAACCTCTAACTAGGGAAGAAATTTTGAGGAGGACCTCAAAATTTCCACCAAGCTTCATTAGTGAGTTCAGAGATAAACTCTGAGAATTCCCCAGCACAAAAAGATCAGAGTCTACTTTAGAAATCTCCAGCTATAACGAAGTCCAAGTAGGCTAATCCCTCAGCTACGACAGATTTCAAGAAACACTATATTTTAAACTCCCCAGCTACGATGCTGAAGAATCTTCAAGAGCTCTCTAACAAGTTGGCATGATATGTCAGGCCTCGAACAAAGGATGTTCACTAAGTTATGCATGACATGACAAAATTTACAAAGACCTTTTCAAATCATTCTTCAAAATTATTATTTTTCAAAACTTACTTGAAAATTCTTCATTAAATTACTCCTTTACAAATTAATCTTATCTTAAATCTACTGTGACTCGAGGAGTCAATACAGATGCCTGAAGATGACAAGCACTCAGAGATAGCAAGAGAGAAATAGATAATCAAAGAAGGTCAACACAGATCAGTTTTGCCAAACTAACTATTTTTCTGTGGATGTAGGTTATCCTGCGATCAATAAAGGATTAGCAAAGGGTTCTAATTATTCAGCGTATTCCTTTATTTGAAAGAATACAACAAATTTGAAGGCCCAAAATCAATGAGAAGGAGCCAAGATGAATGGGAAGATCCCAAGGCAACAAAACTCTCCAAAACTAATAATGTTTTCGTGAATATAGGAATCATCAGATAAAGAGAGAATGGGGACATCCGCCTTAAAATCTTAAAAAGTCATGCATCATAATAAACATGCGATGTTCAAAAATGGTATTGGTAGTTGTCCCCACAGCCGGGGTTCAGGAATCTTTTTACATTTGAAAAGACCTCTTTCTTTGTCCATTTACCTCGAAAGAGGAGGATATTTGAAAACAAGGTCATTCGATTTATGTTGTGAATGCTTTCAAAACTTTTCCAAATTTTGACTGTAGTCGCTAGAAGAAGTGATGCTATGTCTACTAATCATTTACCCTAAGTGTAGGTACATGCGAGAAAGTTAGCATGACAACGAAGTGATCAAAGAGATCATCAGATAAGGGAAGGGCAATGACATCCTCCTCAAATCTCCAGCAAATCATGGATCACAACGAACATATGATATTTGAAGGTGGTATTTATAATTGCCCCCAGAGATGGGGTTAAATCATTCACTTATATGACCTCTTATTTGTATAGAACTTCAAAAAGAGGATGATATTTGCAAGCAAAGTCATCCATTTTTTACTTCAAATGCTTTATTTAAGCTTTCCTTGACGTTTTGACTTTAGTCGCTAGCAAGAGCAATACAGTGTCTACTAATTATTTACTTTAAGCGCAGATACATGTGAAAGTCATCAACAAGACCAACACCATATTCAAGGTAATGTTTTCTTCAACTATCATGAGGGATGATGCATGCTTATGCTTATTGTAAAGATCACGCATGAGGGCTATAAGATATTCATTGAAGTCAAACCAAAAGAGGCTGGCGTTTATCAAAAGTGAAAGAGGATGACATATAGAGGGATATATATAAGTCATGTCAATAACGAATGGAGATGATATGCATATAGACCAAAGATATCCATTCAAGTCAAACCAAATAAAGCTGGCATTTGTCAAAATTGAAAGAGGATAACGTATAAAGAGATGTTTATAAGTCATGTCAATACCAAATGGGGATGATATGCATCTAGGCCAAAGATATACATTCAAGTCAAATCGAAGGAGGCTAGCGTTCATCAAAACTGAAAGAGAATGATGTATAGATGGGTGTCTACAAGTCATGTCAATACCAAATTAGAATGATATACATCTAGGCCAAAGATATCCATTAAAGTCAAAACGGAAAGAAGCTGGCGTTCGTCAAAACTGAAAGAGGATGACATATAAAAGGATGTCTATAAGTCATGTTAAAACCAAAGGGGGATTATGTGCATCGAGGCCAAATATATCCATTCAAAGTCAAACTAAAAGAGACTAGCATTCGTCAAAACTGAAAGAAGATGACGTATGGAAGGATTTCTATAAGTCACGTCGATATGGATAACGTACATGACTTACTCGAGGTCTACGTGAAGGGTTGTTGCCGATGGATGAAATGGGTGTCATATCAAAATGAAGATTTCATGACAGACAGTTACAAGGACGGCCATAACTAGTTAGCAAGGAAGCATCGCAGATGGCTACAAAGGTCGTCGAAAAGATAACATCTTCCAAGAATCAACATACGTGGGGATGAGGTAAAGAAACTATCTCTCCATGTTGAATTGCTTTACTACTAACAAATCTTGTCTCAAATATGTCAAGAGCATCCAAGAGGATGAAATTCTAAAAATAAAACCACAGGTGTAGATTACACAAAAAAGGACGTCGCACAACGCGAATAAACTGAGACATAGTTCGAGAAGGAGGTATGGTAAAGAAACTATCTCCTCATGTGGAATTATGTTACTACTAACCGTCCTGTTTTGAGATGTTGTTGAGAGCATCTGAGAGGATGAAATTCTCAAAATAAAATCACAGGTGTGGATTACACCAAAAAAGATGCAATACAACGTGAAACTTTTTCTTAGCAGCAAACTTGGATATAGTCCAAAGAGGAATATCAAACTCTTTGGACATGATCTTAAAGAAGACTTCCACCACTATCAAACCACACCCCTATCAGAAGGCATGTGAGCACTTTCAATATTTTCAATTTCAGTTTCGCATCCAGGGTATTTTCTAAATTCACACTGGAGGCAATATCCCTTCTCTTTCAAACCCGGGTGATGATATACCTCGAGCTTTAAAAATTATGTCCGTGTAAATTCTTATTTATGAGTTTGAAGCATGCTATATTCATAGTAAAGATGTTGCAAGCCTCTTTTCCATAGCTTAATTCCTTTGTCACTCACCTTAAACCATAAAAGGTTATCTTAGCATAAGAGATTACCTTTTCCATCGATTGAGTCAAACTACAAGCAGTTTGATTTCCTAAGTCTCAGGAAATGTAGGCAAGTTTTATGTTTAAAACTCGGCTATATTCCAAACCTTCCCCGCAATTCTCTTATTCCCTAGCTTTTCGGTCTCTTCATAATCTGAGACCAGGATAGCTTTAGAATTCTTTGAAAATCGTGCATAAGTTCAAGCTTCTTGAACTACAGTGGCCTGAATTTTTATGTAGCCTGAGATATATAGAAAACTTAATACCAGAGTCCGGCCATAATTCCTTGAAATTTGTACTAAAACCAATCGCTTTTGAGAGATGAATTTATGGTCGGACAAAATTAGGATCGTCAATTTCCTTTGCCCAAGATTTCTTGCACTCACCCTACCCAAAGGGAGGGGCAGTTGTTGACACCCAATTTTTTCCCTCTATATCACAAATTAGTTTTGAACTTTTTTACTTTTAAAATAATTTCAAAATAATTGTTCTTATAAAATCAAAATATTTTCAAAATCAATTTTTCATGATAATTTTATTATTTTTAAGTAAGAATTTGTATTTAATTATATAGAACTATATAGATTTTACTTAAAGAAAACACGTTTTGAAATTATTTTTGAGTAAAAATTATGTTTAAATTGAGAATGATTTGTTTTTTCTCAAAATTTACTTGAATTTGGAAATTGATTGAATAGTTAGTCTCTTATGCTTTAAATGGAATAATTATTTTCATTTTTAAAAAAATTTAAAGAACTCGAAAAATTAATTTATGTAAATTTGTCTATTTCAATTATGGCCGAATTTCACTAAATTATTTCAATTTGGTCGTCATTTAAATGAAATCTGGCCACGTTTTGCAAGATGGCCATTTTTAAAAATCTTTTACCATTTAATTATCAGCCAAGTTTTTATCCACAATTCTTAATACCTTAGCCCAATTTTTAATTTCCCAGCCCACTTGATTCCTCCGACCCGACCCAATACTCCCTTTATACTCTTCTGCTTCATTGACTACACCAGAACAACCAAAATGATGCCTTGAGCTGCTTCTTCTTCGCTCAAACAACACCAACCAAGTACCCTAAAATGATGCCGCCTCACCTCTCTACCTCTCTTGTTCAAATCGTACCACAAAGGCGTGCGAGGCACGAGTTTGAAGGTGTCGCGAAGTTTCCAGATTTCTCTTTTGGTATTATCCCAAATCCGTCTCCATTTTTCCCTTTTTGTTTTCCTCTGAATTTTGTACTAAATTTGTGCGATTTCTCCAGATAACAACCTTATTCTCCAAAGGATTTCAAATTCGTAAGTGAAATCCCTAAAAAATCCCTAAATTTGAGCTCTCCCACATCGAAAATCATCTCCAAATTTCTTCCAATATAAACCCCACTATTCCTCTTTTTGTGGGTAATGACTTGAAGGCTGTCTTTTAGGAATTCTTTGAGTCTCTTGGAGAATCAATCTCTGGCTCACAAGAGTTCTCAAGTAGTTTTTTGAAGGGTTTTCATAGCTAAGAATCCCATAAGACTCCTTTGAGCTTGGATTTTTGAAAAAAGAAGACTCAACGTTCTTCGGCAGGATTTTGGTTTCTTGAGTTTTCTTTGGAGAATCACTCTCTAAACTCAAAGAAGAGACCAAGTGCTTTAGAGGAAAAGAATCAAGTTCCGGTGAAATTTATTTGAGTTCCAACGTGGTGTGAAATCTCCGACGAAGGCTCGAGTCCTAGTCGCTACCCCCGAAAAGGTAAAATGCTCTTCATATGCGATCTTCTTTAAGCTTTCTATTTTGAATATTTGATGTTTTGGTTAGCATGTCTTAATCTATTTATGTGACCATGTAACTAAAAAAAAATGCTTTAGTTCAAATTAGTTTTGGTACTCACACCTGCATCTGGTTAATAATAGACTATTTTAGTTGTGATTCCTCATAATGAGCATTCAGATAGTCATTTAAAAATCTTCTCCCTGCCTTCAAGATTGTTCGTTTACGGAAAAGTATTCCATAACTGATTTCTTCTTCTTTTTTTCTTTCTCTAGTGATAATGTGTAGCTAATATCAAACTTCTTGAAGTGCTATGAGATATGAACCTTAATATATATTTAGTTTCTGTAATTCAAATCCATCCTTACGTGTTTTAAGCTCTTAAATTTCTGTCTTTGTTCATGACCATTTTATATGGCTCAAAATTTGGGTGTGGTCTACTACAGAATATGTTAAACCTCTCCCTCCCAAAATGCAAGCATGTCACAAGCTTTGAACTGCACACTAGGACCTTTTAATGGGTTCTGCCTCGTATGATCACTATGTTGTTCTCGTGTGACTTCTGCTACTTGTTGTACAACTCTACGTTCTCGTATCATGCCTAATTTTATTCATGTCCATCTTGAGAATTAAAATTCGTCCCTGTAAGCTTAAGTTTTATGCTAAAATGGAGGTGTTCACATCTGAAAATAGATTCCAAACCTTAGCTTAATTGCTCAGAAACCTTGACTCAACGCTTCCCATTTCTTTAAAATTTCAGATGCTAACACTGGTTGATTAGTTAAATAGGTGACCTAATTGGAGCGTTTAGGATATCATGTTCAGATAGTATGTTATAAAAGATTGTTTTGCTGGAGTAATAAGCTTAAAATGGCCAAGTCTTGATTTGTTCAATTTTTTTAGCTGATAACTCCTCTGAAGATGGTTCTATTTTTGATGAAATGCAACCATATGGCATGTGTTCAATTCCAGTTTCTTTGCATCAACTAAGACATTGGTTGTTGTTGTTCTGTGGACTTAACCACAGTTTGGCATAATTAGTTTGTATGAAATGATTGGAGACTTGTAGTGATTCATTGTTACTGAATCCATGCATGATAAAGTCTAGAATAGTTTTGGCTTAAACATAAAACTGTGATCTTGTGATTGAAATTCCCCGCACTTACTTATTTCTTTGCAAGACATCGTTATGGTCGGTCTCTAATTCTTATCTCTTTTGATGCATTTGATACCTCACCGTGTGTCCAATGGACTCCTCTTATGCATATCTCTGATGGGCCAGGGAGACCCAAATTCTATCGAGTCAATACTTTTTGCCAAGGCCCCAAAGTGATTTTGGTTAGAAGTTGATCAAACAATAAGTGTGTGGCCTAAGTGCTACACACGGAAGCTAAAATACATGTTGAAGACGAATAAGGAGCGGAAACAAATGGGCTTAACCCAATTAATATTTTGATAGTCCATTTGGGCAATTGTAGGGGTTTGGGCCTAAGTGCCTAAACTCACTTTCTTCTCTACCTTTTAAATTACTTGTATAAATTTAGGATTTGATTGTATAAAAAAAGAAACACTAACTCTTTTTAATTAACTTAGTTAAATTTCTCATTGGAGTACCATGTGTTTTACTTGCAAATTCTTCATGTGTTTAAATTATTCTCGTATCTTCGTTTAAGTTGCCATTAAGTTTTACTTGCGAATTCCGTTCAAAAAATCACTTGTCATTTTTCGTAAACAAATGCTTCATGAAAAATAAATCTTTTATTCTACTTGTCAAATTCCCATGTTTTCTTATGTTAGTTAAATGAGTTAGAAAAATAATTAGATAACCGAGTGTTAGAGGATATTTCGAGTTCCTTAAAAACCCTCTCGAGATATTAATATGATCTTCTTACTCGGATATCATAAATTCAAAGATTTTTATCTGTTTTAAATCTTTCAAATTTTCTTAAAAGGTTTTCTTCATTTTTTCTAAAAATTAAGTGGCAACTCTGTTTTAATTGAATTTGATAATTTTCATAAGTTTTCAAGGTTAATTCAAGTCAAAAACCATTTCAAAAATGAAGTTTCTTTTTCTTTTCAAAAAAGAAGTAAAAAATGTGATAAAATAGTGTCCAAACATGATGGGGATTAGAATGCGAAAATTAAATCCTTAATGGAGGGACTTTTAAAGAGTAAAGAAAGATTCAAAGATTGTCATTTCTGTGATAATGTCCAAGACCCAAGTCACTTCAAGGAACATGGCTAATATAAGGTAAACATATGTTGTACTGTGACATTTCAAGCGCTTCTTAGGAGGCATCCCACATTTTGTATTAATTTTAGTAGTTGTTATAGGGAGAAAACAAAGAAAAATACAAAAAAAAGAAAAAGAAAAATAATGATAATAGAAAAAGTTTTCATGCCACGACCTTAATTAAGGCGCTCGGTAGGAGGTCACCCACCCTAATAATGTTTCTTAATATTATGTGCGGGTAAAGGGGTTAAATAACTCGTGAAAATGAATCACACAGATGAAAACACAATAAAATTAGACTGGGCACACCATTTTATAGATTATCCGCACGAGCTCCAGGGTAAGTGGCCAGACATGCACCTGGGCTAACCAGGCGAGTTTTATATTACACAGAAAAAGGATAGGGGCCCTCGTGGGGCCCACATCCTCTCCTATATTTCAAAACCCCATTACACTCTTCCCCATTTCTTCCTCTCTCTCTCTCTCGCTCTCTTACCCAATTTTTCTCCTCCTCCATTGATAAAAGTTTCAACAAGTTTTTCCAGGCCTTCCAAAACTTCAATAAGGTATGTTTTCATTAAAAAAAATTCCCTAATTCTTGATAAACCCATAACCCAACTTCCCCAAAGTATTAATTTTGAGTTTTTGCAAAAATACAAAGTTTGTAGAATCTTGAGCATGGTTTATTTGTGGTACAATATTGATTATTTTGGTTGATTAATAGGTCAAATTAGTTAGAAGAATGATATTAAAGACATGGCTTTTTCATTTCGAATTTCTATGGCTAATTTTCAATTTTGAGTTTGTGAGTTTGTTCAAGTCTTGAAATATTACTCATTTTGGTAGTATTTGATTGCAATTATGTTCTTATGAATTAAAAGGTGATACATGAAAATATTCCAAATTATAGTCATGGACGTAATGTATCGTATGATAAATAGACGATGACCGTCTTAAAGATGCGTATCCAAAAAATGCTAGCCAAATCAAAGGAAATGGGATGGCTCCTGAGAGCTAGAGAAAAAAGAGGGACCGCACAAGTCAGGCATATGGGAGTGTAGATTCAGTATAGCTCGCTGCACCACCACCACAGGCACTAGTCCCCAAACAGTACAGAATCAAGTGGGTTGAGAGAGTAGTAGAGAGTGGTATAAAAAGTTTACTAAGGAGATAAATTTTGATGAAGTACCAGTGAATGAGTCAAGGCTTCATGCTTTGTCACGACTCGATTTCTCGGTCATGATGGAACCTACAATCCCCCAGTAGGCGAACCAATCCCGGTAGCCTAGAACAGTTAGTAATTGGGCTACTATCAACTAATCAAGTGGGAGAGCTATATAAATATGTGGAAGCAAGGGAAATAAGTAAAGAAAAGAGACAACATGGGTATATATACATATATATATATATATATATGGAAGCTAAACCAAAACCAAAACCTGGTATCATAGTATAAGTGCCGAAACTACATCAACAGAGTACAAAGATCCAAAAAGGAGATATACATATGTCTCTAAATGATAAGGGAGTACATAATATAGTAGATGAACTAATAGCTAAACCCAGGTCTCTAAGAGCTCACCGTCAATCTCGGATAGTCCAAAACACACCTCGCACATGGCAACGCGGTCAACAACGAGAACTCACACTCGGATCAGCACCAAAAGATGCAGAAGTGTAGTATGAGCACCAATTGTAAATCAACGGTTACCCAGTAGGTATCATAGGTTGAGTGGGCGCATATAAGATATAAAAGCAATAATGTAGCAGAAAGGAATCAAGTAGTCACACAAACAACAAACAAGCACATGGAAGCTAGCACAGAAAGAATACAAGGAGAAAACATCATGCTAGGCTAGCTAATAGAACTATACATTATAGAACACATGTGAAGGAAGAAGGAACGTACTTGGGGTCCATGCAATAAAAATATATAAAGAGAGTTAAAGAAGAAGGCGGTATATCAGTATCCTTAAGTAAAAAGGGAAGGAGGAAAGGAAAATAACAATAACACGCTTGAAAACAAGATTAAAACCAAGTCTCACTAGTAACACCATAATCATGATCAATAATGTGATAGAATAATAATAAATAAAAGTCTACCTACAGTCCCATGGGTTCCCATACACTCGAGGAACACATACAAGTGAAAACAAACCCTCTGGCATCCCATACTACCAGAGCGTACACTAAGCAAACAATAAACAAGGGTGGATCCAAAAACAATATGCATGAAGTGATATGATATGGCAAAATCAAGTGATAGTAGTTCTGTATGTTACCACATCCGGTACCTAAAAAGCCTAATGGAGGCAGGATCAATGAAAAGAATTCCCCCAAGTACGTCAACTCCACCGTACGCCCCTTCTCCGGCACTTGCATCACGTAGCCCCTGGTCCAGATCGGCAAGGTCCATGAAGGTATACTCGTAGACCACATACTAAATCTCATAATCTTAAAATAATCGTCTGGAGTGTGGCCGGATCCAAGTAAGTCACCAGACCTCAAAAATGCACGCTCGGGGTTCTACCCAGGTCTAAATCAGTAATTCAAGTCTCACAAATCCCAACAAGGGTGTACGGACATAATCGGGTCTAAAATAGTAGTAAAACTAGGTTGTTGCTCGGTCCGATCGAGTCTAGTACCATCTCAAATCAATAGGAAATCACTTCTAGCACTACGGCCCGACCGAGTCTAGTATAAGTATTAAAACAATGATAAAAAACATTCTTTTAATTCTTTCTTACCCCAAGAAGATCCATGAAAACAATTCCAACCTTTATTAACTTATTTTTACCGAAAATGGGCCCTTGGGGACATGCAAGGATTAGAAAACCATCAATAGTAGGCCCGAATCCAAAACCATAGTAAAATATGTGAAACACCTATTTGAATGCATGATAATGGCATGCTCAAATACAAGAAGTAGCCAACGGCTCACACTCAACCTATTGGCCCTGCACAGGCTCCAATCGCTCTACAACAAACATAACTAGCTCTATAATAACAATATCGATGTCCGGGACTTATGGACATTCCCAAATAACCCACCATCTATGGTCCAGAGTCAAAATACAAGGCCACAAAGGACCACAAGGGTGATACTATCAACTACCACAAATACTACAGTTAACATAGTGAAAGTACGATGGACATGATGAAGCGAACAAGGTCTGGGGTACCAAGTTAATAAACCCAACCCAAGGATGCTAATTAGTATAATTATATCCTATATATGTGAAGTATAAAAGATTTAAATGGTAAACTACCTATTTCCCGATGACAAGCTGCTAGAATGATAATGTCTAAGCCCGAACCTCTCCGAGAAGCTCCAAAACAAAATCAAACTTGAATTCGGGCTTGAATAAGTTGACGTAGATACTCAATTTCCTGCAATTCGAGCTTGAATAACTTGATGGGGATGATCGATCAAATGAAACATCAAAATATATATATTTTCCCAAAACATCTTCACATATGCACCGTATATACAAAGAACAAGAGAGGATAAAAGTTTATTGAAGTTTTTTTTTGTTTAACGTGTAAATGAATAAAAAGGCTAAAGTTATAATGTAAACATATATTCAGATAATAAAAAAAGGAAAAATGGTTGGCTATCACATGTAATGACTAGTGGCACATTAAAGTTCTTTTGATATTCAGTCCCTCCATTTCCACGTGGAAGTGGAGGTGATACCCTCAAAAGATTTTTGTCCCGTTATATAGAATATTTGGGTTTTGTAAATGTTCGTGGTAAAATCTATATAACTTTTTAAATATATCACAAATAATAGAAAATTATTTTGAGTAAAGCCTACTATCTATAATAATAATTTTTTAGCATAACTTGACTTGCTATCTCCGTTAAAATATTAAGAATTTATAAAACTCTTATAAAATAAATACATACACAAATATATCATAACAAAAGTATTTTTCATAAATATTTAAAATATTTTAGGAAGACAATAAAAATAAAACTTACATCAAATGGGGACACCCTATCCTCGAAAATATTACGACACCTCAAATTAGGATTAATCTTCCCACAAGGTCAGTTCAGGTCATACGATCGCAAATCACTATCGCACAATTTCGATAACTCAACTCCTAAGACACAGTTCTAAAATAGGAAAACAGCCATAAAGACCAAACGAATGGCCTGGGCACCAAACCACTGGTACCAGCAAGCCATAAATGACTTGGGCCGCTACAGGCAATCTCTAACAATACAAGAAAAGTATAAATGCTGGAATGACCAGAAGGGTCATTACATCATCCACTACTAAAAGGGACTTCCATCCTCGAAATTCAGGGACAAGGAAGTACATGAAGGCTCAAATATCTGCGGATACTGAGCCCGCATATCTCTCTCGATCTCCCAGGTAGCCTCCTTTACTGGATGGTGCCTCCACTGAATCTTAACAACCGGAATCTCCGTGGACCTCAATCTCCTGACATATCTAAGCAAAATAGCTATTGGTTTCTCAATAAAGGCTAAACTCTCATCCAACTGAACTGAATCCTATTGCAACACATGAGACTCATCTGGACTATATTACCGCAACATCGATACATGGAAAACCAAGTGCAAAGCTGAAAATATCAGAGGCAAAGCTAACATATAAGCAACACTACCAACCCTCTAAAGAATCTCAAATGGCCCAATGTACCTGGGGTAAAGCTTGCCCCGCCTACCAAATCTCATCACGCCCTTCATGGGTGACACATAGAGGAACACCAAGTCACTAACACTAAACTCCAAGGCACAAAGTCTATGATCAGCAAAGCCATTCTGCCTACTCTGAGCTGCCCAAAGTCTATCCTGAATCACTCGTACTCGATCTAAGGAATCACGAAGCAAATCTGTACTCTACAGCCTAGACTCCAACCTGTCAAACCAACCAACCAACGATCTACAATGCCTATCATACAAAGCCTCGAAAGGTGCCATGCCAATAATCAAATGAAAACTATTATTATTAGTAAACTCAGCCAAAGGCACAAACTAATCCCATAAACCTCTAACGTCAAGAACACAAGCCCGAAGCATGTCCTCCGGGACCTGAATATTCCTTTCGGACTGGCTATCTGTCTGAGGGTGGAATGTGGTACTAAGTTGAACCTCTGTACCCAAATATCATTGAATAGCCCTCTAAAACTGAGATATGAACTGAGTGCTGCAATCTAAAATGATAGAAGCTGGGACCCCATGCAACCGAACAATCTCATAAAGGTAAATCTGAGCTAACCTCTCTGCACTGTAAGTAGTCTGAACTGGCAAGCAGTACGCTGACTTAGTTAGCCAATCAATAATCACCCAAATGGAGTCGAACCTTTGAGAAGTACGAGGCAATCTAACTATGAAGTCCATAGTAATACCTTCCCACTTCCACTCAGGAATAGGAAGTCGTTGCATCAAGCTACCAGGTCTCATGTGTTCAAACATAACCTACTGATAGTGCAAGCATCGAGATACAAACTCCACTACGTCTCACTTTATACCACTCCACCAGTAAATCTATCTCAAATCTCTGTACATCTTGGCTATGCCAGTGTCACGACCCAATTTCTCGGTCATGATGGCACCTACAACCCCCGGTAAGTGAACCAATCCCCGTAGCCCAGAACAGTTAGTAATGGGCTACTATCTAGCAAATAAGGGAACAAGACGAATAAAATAGATAACAGGGATATAAATATATACATATGCGGAAACTAAACCAAAACCCAAGATCTGGTATCATAGTATAGAGCCCAAACTACTTACATGGAGTGCAAATAATCCAAAATAATATATACAGATGTCTCTGAATGGTAATAGAGTACATGAAGCAAAAGATAAACTAAAGCTAAGCTCCGATCGCCAAGAGCTCACCCTCAGTCTGAAGTAGTCCCCACAGATCTCCAAGCACGAATCACCGCGATCTAACAGCGATGGCCCACGCTAGGATCTGCACCCAAGATGCAGGGCGT